>MJEU01000094.1:0-73797 GCA_001748505.1 Sporisorium iseilematis-ciliati | reverse complement strand
TCATCGATTTGAAGTGAGGCCTCGGTACCTCGATTGGCAGGACGCCTCGAATCGCACCATCCTTCAAGAAGATGGATGGCCACGGTTCGGGCTTAGTCGCAGGGAAGGACGAAGCTGTATAGTCCACTTCCTTTCGATGGGGCATTTTGTAGAAGTTTGTTCGTGGTGCAAGAGGGGTGAGCGAAGTCAATCACGGACGAATTTGCTCGCCCTCATCATTGATCCACTCTTTAGCCGAAGCCTCGTGCGCAAGTATCACCACCGCGGTCGGCGGAAGCGTGCGAATTGCTGGCGTGGTCGCGAGCGTGAGTGGTGGCGCTCGAATCGTTGTTGCTCTCGGTCTCGAATCCGTTCCCAGACATGGCCGCTTTGAGAAGCTCGCCGACTCTTTTGCGGGCAGAAGTGCAATCTGCACAAGCCTCAAACACGAACTGAGCAGTCAGATGAACGTGCTAGGACGAGGTCAAATTGCACCGGACTGTCAGCTTCTTTAACAAAGTCGAAGGACTTCCCATTCGATGCGAGCATGAACGACCTCGACGTTGAATCGCGTGCTGTCAAGTTTCAATTGCTGCGGTCACAGTCACATCACGTGTGGTCACAGTCACATCGCGTGTGGTCACAGTCACATCGCGTGTGGTCAAAGCTATCGTCAAATGAGCGGTCGAAGAGCAGGTCGTTCCAGTCTGCCTGTCCTACAGAGCCTCGACTGCGTGTGACTGTTCTTGTCCGCTCGAGAACGGAAAGCGGTTTGATTGAGTTCACATGCAAGTCTCTTCAGGCTGCAGAGCTAACATTTCTCTCGTTCTCAGCCTTGCGGCTTTGGTGTCAATGATTGAACACATTCAAAACGGAGGATACGTCGATCGTGAACATGTAGATTACATTGCTGCTATGCTGACTGCACTCGAAGAAGAAAGTTAACATTGCTACGAAACTGCTTGCTTCCACACGTTAGGTTCTGCTGACCCATCTGTTGTCCCTGCCTTTGTGTCCCCTTCATCATCATCCTCGTCATCATCATCGATCGAGAAGAGATCCTGCTTGTTAACTGGCGCAGCACTCGCTGTCGTACTGGACGACGACGGCTGTTGCGATTTCGACCTCAGCGACGAAGACGTATCCAGATCTACGCTGTCATCCCAAATATCGCCGTCGAAACGGGTCTTCTTCGGCGCTCTACTAGCCTCGCCATTGTTCTGTTTCAAACTCGATCTGAGCCCACCCGCCGCCTGTTCGGTTCGAACGCTACTCAACTCCTGCTCGTCCTCCCCATCATCCAGATCACCATAATCTTCGATGTCCAACGGCGCGTACAGCCTTTCCAGCTCCCTCCTCGCCCTATACCTCTTCTCCAGATGATACGAGAAGAACAGTCCCAACGAGCTACCCAGCAAGTTCGCTACGATGTCTCCAAACTGGAACACCTTGTACGGCAGCAGACTCTGCACAATCTCGCTACCGATCCCACCGACCAAGAAGCACGTCAGAGCTGTAAGAATGAGCGGTGCATTACGCCAGACATAGCTCGCACGTGCCGGCTCATCGACGTCCCAAATCATGTAGAACATCGCGGTGGCTAGGAAGAAGCACACAAAGTGCAAGATCTTGTCGTTGATCCGTATCCACGTCTGGCCTCTGGGGTGGAAGCCGAGGATGCCGAGAAAGATGAGATCGAGGATGTTGAGGACAACGAATGCTGGTCGGATGCGTAACGGCAACAAAGGCGGAGAGGAGGATGAAGAGGACGGTGAGGGACCAAGCGAGATCCGTACCGAGCGGAGAAGAAGCTGTTTGAGGATGGCGCCTCGGGCAGATATTGAGCCTGTGCGAGGCGAGAAGAGCGCTGCTACGTCTTCTTTGAAGCGGGACCAGCCGGAGCTGGTTTCTAGTCGTGGCATCGTAGGCGTGCCTTTTGGTGTGACCGGAGGGTACGAGTGGAACTTGTGCCCACTTGAGAGCGTCGGCGTCGAGTCGGTCGTCGGAAGGCCGGTGTTGATGGACTAGGTGTTGACTGTGACGAGCACGCCGTACCGAATGCTTCTCTGGAGCGATGCTACAGTCAAGAAGCGTCGAAAGCAGCTCTTTTGCCGTTTCGAGCTGAGCGAGGCGACGGCTGAGATGATGGTGAGAGGGAGACTTCCACTTGTGCGACCTTCTTGGCGTGAATTTTGAACGTGGCTCGTTCACGCGTGCACAGTGGCTTTCGGCTATTCAGGGTCCAAGCTCTATCCTTTCCACTCAGGCACACACCATCATCCGCAACATCACACTCGAGCCTCAACTCATTCATAATCACACACATTCGCACACACTGTGGACCATCACTTTAAACGACCATAATCAAGATTCCCAAAATACGACAATGACAGAGCCAAAACTACACTACGACTTGCTCAAACGCGGAAAGTGACCTTTGACCGAGTCGAGGCCACCAGCACGGTTGATCTCTTCTTCAGTAAACGCACCCATCAAGTGGTCAGGCATCGGCTCTCTGATCACGGTACGCTCCTCGATGATGTTGACGATGGCATTGACACGCCTGTCCCTGCCTGCGCCGGCCTGAGCCTCGAGATCTTCGTGCGAAGCGGTACCGAAGCTCTTGACGTCGCCCGAAGAGTGGGCGCCGTTGCGAACGCTGTAGTTGAGCAAACTGACTCCGTTGACAGCGGTAGCGTTGGCCGACGATGCGTTGCTGCGCACGGCCAGCGAAGGGTGGAGCTGGCTAGAGCGCTTGAAGAAGCGAGTGAACTTCTCCTTCCCAGATCCGCTGAGCGAGGAGCTGAGCTGCGAAGAGTCGACGCCCTCGGCTTTGGGCTTGGCCTCGTCGACAAGGTGGACGTACAGGCGGGTGGAGCACATGACGCAGACGGTGGCGCTGGGGATGGCGCAGATGAGCGACATGACTGCGTTCAAGTTGGCCAGCGTCAGTCCGGCGACGAGGGCGTTGATGATGAAGGTGGCGAGGAAGTATTGGAAGCCTTGCTTGACCAAGATCGCGCCGATACGAGAGCCACCGTTCATACGGATGACACCAACGACGGTGAGCATCATGACGACAAAGTCGAAGACGATCGTGACGATGTACTTGACCGCGTACTGCTTGGAGATGGAGACGAACGTGCAGGCTCCGTCCTGCCACGGGTTGCCACCGCCGACAATCCAGGCAGCCTCGATGTCGGTAACACCTTCCATCCAAGCAGCAAGCAGACCGAGGGTCATGATGCTCAACAGCACCGACACCGCGGTCCTCGTCTTGCCGCTGTAGACGCACACAGCACGGAAAGCCAGCAGGGACGAGGACGAGACAGCGACCATACCCATCTGCGCCTCGATGGCGAACAGCAGACCCCTGCAGTTGATCTCGGTGTTGGCGAGGATAAGCACCATGGTGGAGACGAGGTACGACCACAAAAACAGCTTGCTGAGCAAGTAAGGCAGCTGTGGCCATCGTCGTTGACGTTTGCCGAACAGGATCGAGAGGTCGAAGGGGAGGTACTGAAGGGTGTCGTAGGCGAAGATGCCGACGCAGAGCCACATGAGCGCGGTGGCTGCGTAGAAGGCTTGCGCCATCACTACGGGTGAGTTCCAGTTGGTCATGGTGAAGGTTGGGGGGGCTGGTGGGGTAGATGAAGCAGGTGGGAGGGTATGGTGAGGGGATTCCAAAAGACTATGATGAGTAGCGCAGTATATGAATCTTTTCAGCAGGCGGTCGTCTCAGGCGACGACGATGCTGGATAGAAGCCAAGTCGGAGCGAACAGTGTCGGCAGCGATAGCTGTCCAGGCTCCTTGAACCTGGTTGCGAGAAGCGATTGCGCCTTGCAGCCGGGGTCTGGCTTATGCGAGAAGAACCGGTTTTCAGGTTCTGTGATACCGTTGTCGAGGTTGTGTAGCGGTGTTCGGCGTGATTGTTCGCAGGGACGATTGCAGATAAAGGAGCGTCTTTGGAGAGGGAGGGGAGTAAAGTGTGGTCCGGGGTCCGGGTGTGGCGACGGACGGCCGCCCTGGGTGGTTTATAGGCGAACGGAGGAGACGGCAACCGCTGCAAGGGATGCCCTTGACAGCTGCTAAGCGACTGGCCGAGTTGGGAGCAAGGCACAAGAGAACAGCGTTCGGATAGAGTTGCATGAATCTCGCAGCGGCTGCGCGAAGGCAGAGCAGCGTGGACGTCTCATACGCCACCAACCGGCCTCTGAACCTTGAGCAGCGTTGCACCAGAGAAAGAGCTGGAGAGCCACGAAACTGAAACCGGAAAGAGACAAATCGCACTCGGAATCTGTTGCACTCAGACGCTGCGCTAAAGGATGCCCCCAAAAACGTGGCTTTGACACATGCAGGCGTCAACGGCTTGGCAAAGAGATTTGTAGAGAGATTCGTGCCTGGAGTGATTCAGAGTGGTCTGGCCCTGTAAGGAGCTCGGCTGTATTCAGGTGGCGGTTTTCTTGATGCTGTCAGCCACCGCTTCCGAATGTGGAACAATGAATCAATTTCATGAACGTATTCGAGACGGCGTGCTGAGTCGGGTCGGAAGCAAATCGCAGAAGAACATCTCAGACTACTCTCTGCGCTTAACATGACCTTTCCAGGTGTCTTTTGGCTTCACAGCAGCATGCGCCTTGAAATTCAACCTCTCATATCGACACTCAGCGAAAGCCGCGCCTGTCGCAGTTTAAAAAAAATCCAAGACTCTACAAGCTTTTGCCGCACGCCAATGAGGGGCGCTATGCGTTCTCTTTCTAGCGATACCTTCGAAGCCACATCGAGATGAGCCTCATACGTGTCGTTGTCGAGGATGGCGAAGCTTAAAGTCGACCATGCGCAAGCTGCAGTGTTGGTGGCAACACCAAGCGTTGTGAAGAACCACAAAACTTTACGCTTTTTCCAAAATCCAAGTCAACCCGAGGGCAAGCCAAAAAAAAATCGTATAGTTCCGCATCCAGAGAGCAGCCGCGTTGTAGAATTTCAGCGGAAGCTCAAGCGCGCGGAGTTGACAATATCCAACACAGGGGAAGCCGAGCACCATTGCCCGTCGTGTATCCTCAACAGTAACGACAGTAGCGGAGTCCGAGCGTGGGTAACATCAGTAGGTATTCGCACGGTCTATCGCTCGCAGGAGCGATTGGGGAGCATGGTAATGTCGAACACTGGCTGAGAATGAAGCGTCGACGCTCATGCCAAACATGTCTCGGTCCAACTGTCGGTACACAAGGCTGAAACGCAACGGTATTACAGATGGCGACTCGATGAGACATTTTTGTATTTCGAGCATGACTAGTTGCTTGAGGTGCAATTCACAACTGATGGTCTCAAGCCTCCTGTCACGGCTTTTGTTGTGAGCTGACACTGAGAAATGCCCGGCTGGTCGCTTGAGCTTGAAGTCGTTGGCGGGCTACAAAGGCGAGGTCGTTGAGAGTCAATCGCACGAGAAAGATGCGCTGCATTCCTGTCTATAGCAGATGGTCTCCGCTGCCGCCACAAGCAGTCTCTCTGGTTCACCCGCCCAAGCGCCGTAACGTGGTGAACAGTCAAAGCCAGTTCAACTGGTGTAAGATCGCAGAACGGTCTCCTTCGCACGACAATCACTAGACTTTTACCCGCTTCTCGCTGCAACAGCCGTCACCCACGCCCCTCTGCATAAGCTCTGACACTCCATGCACTCTGCGCGCTCTCTCTCTCTCTTCCTCCCCATACAGATTCATGCTAGCTCTCGCGATGCCCAACGTGTGCACCTATCCGAACTCGGAAAGCATTCCGGTCTATGCTCACGCTGTTTGAACCTGACCGCTCGGCTGGAGCGGTTAAACCTCATTTTACAGTTAGCCCTCGCTTAGGTGCAGGTTGGTGCGAAAGCGTGCGAAAGATTTCAAGGGTCTTTAGTTGCTGTGACACGCGCGCTTGCGCTCCCTTGCATGGGTGTCTTTTGTCAAGATCGCCGCTGCGGGCTCTTTTCTCGAGTGTTCCTTGCGACGTCAAGTCGCCGTTCGTCGTTGTGCGGGGCTTTCTGTGCAAACATCTGAAAGCCTCAAAGCTAACGAGCTGAAGCACACTTTGCTGTTCTCATCCCGTCACAAGGGTCTCGCATGAGCGCATGAAAGCGTACCGTTCGCTTGACCAGCAAGTCTCTCCTCGAGACACTCCTGCGTTTCGATCTTCGGGAAGCAGGCTCCGGAACTACTCGAGCGTTGTGTGCGAGCACGCGATGAACTCGAGTCAGTGGTCCGAGCACCGGTCAAGCTGCACAATTGACGACAGACAATCAAACTGTCAATCAAAGTTCGTTGAGCTGAACCTGTCACAGCCTCGCGCAATCCATCAGCGTGATGAGTGCGAACGAGCAGCAAGTCGGTCTCTCGGAGACACGCTCTGTTGAACGAGCCCCTCGTCTCGTCTCATCGCCCGAGAGTCTCGCGCACTGATCTTCCAACCAATTCAACTCAGAAAAGCCAAGCACAAACGCACAAACGAAGTCTAGATATTGTTGTTCGCAATCTTTGGTTTTGCTTTGCATTTGCA
Source organism: Sporisorium iseilematis-ciliati (assembly GCA_001748505.1). Taxonomy (NCBI): domain Eukaryota; kingdom Fungi; phylum Basidiomycota; class Ustilaginomycetes; order Ustilaginales; family Ustilaginaceae; genus Sporisorium; species Sporisorium iseilematis-ciliati. Next base: position 67,283 of record MJEU01000094.1, on the reverse strand, counting down.
AGTTGATAGAAAGAAAAAGACTAAGCAGAGGAGATACTATGCTGATAGACGACTATGATGATGGAAAAGATGCTGGTGAAAAAAGTGAGGTTTGCCAACCTGAGAAGAAAGAAAGGTGAGAATGCGCAACGCATCCTTTTGTGTGGGGAGGGTGGACCCATCAGCTGGGACATTGATTAGTGGAGTGAAGGAGTGTTATGCTGTGGTGTGTGTGTTGACGGTGACCTTGAACGAATGCTACGACAGAGAGAGTGAGAAAGACATTGCTACTTATACTGAACTGAGAAGAGAAAAATCCGGTGACCGACGGTGGTCCATCCTCTCTTCAGCTTGGCTGCGGCAAAAGATGCGGTAGAAGCAGACGATCGAGTACGCACCAGGCGTACCGATCGAAGCTCTCAAGGCTATGCATCTGCCACGAAGCAAAAGCTGGGAAAGGAATGCGACTCAACCCGGATCCCGAGGAGAGTGGGGGAGGGAAGGGGAAAGGAGAGTGGTCTAGTATGCAGCGGAAGACTGGTGTCCACCGAGCATTCTTGACAAGAGGTTGGAGCTGCTGCGTACGCTGCGCATCGAGTGCGAAAGAGGAATGTGCGCTTGACTTGGCTGTTGCATGTCAATGTGCGACGATGTGCTCTTCTTCAAACTCGATGGCAGAGCGTGCGACAGGTAGCGGTGCATGGCCGAGCTCGACTTGTGACCATCAAGGTCTTCGCTGTGAGCGACCATGACAGGCTGCGACTGGCTCGAAGGCAAGCCAGATACAGAGTGCTGCTGCATGCGGGCGTCGAGGCCCTCCTGCTCGAGGTAGTCATCCTCGTAGTCGTCGTACTCTTCAGCCGACGACGACGACGAGCCGTTGTCGTCGGTGAGCTCGGCTTCGGATGATGTCGAGCTGACCGTCGACTCGACAGAGTCTTGTCGGCTCATCATAGACGAAGACTGGTGGCTGTACATCTCCTTGGGCGAGGCATCCAGCGAGTCGGGCGAGTCGTAGGCGGCAGAACGGCGGTGCTGCTCGTAACGGCTGGCCTCACTCTTCTGGTTCCAGCAAGGAACCTCGCTGGCAGGGAGGTTGCGAAGCTCGACTCGGCGCTTGCTGGCGCGGATGTAGCGCTCGCGCTCGCGGCCACAGTCGAGACCACGAAGGTGCATCTCGCGACGACCAGCCTCAGCACGGGTCTCGACACGGCGGAAGAAGGGAGCAAAGTGAACCATGAGCTCCTCCTCCTCGATGCGAAGATCGTAGTCGAGGAGGTAGAGGAGCTGCTTCTCCATGAGGTTGACCTCGGCCTGAGAGAAGAGAGCACCGTACTTGGTCCAGTGCTTGTTCTTTGGCGAAGAGTCGTTGAGGTACTTGGCGGCGACGATGAGGGTGGCGAGGAAGACACGGTGACGAGTGCAGTGCATGCCCTTGGCGACGCGTGGAAGCCTCGACCTCAAGCGCTCAAGGTAGACGAGGGTGCAGAGGAGGGTGGGGACCTGGACGTTCGACCTCTCAACAAGGAGAGCAATGAAGGTCTCCAAGCTGGGAAGGCCGTTGACCTCGAGCTTGCCCGCTGGGTCGGCTTCTGCCGAGGCGATGGAGCGTGTTGGTGTCTGTGGTGGTGTGTCGGGAGACTGTGTCGAGCCGCACTGGATGACGTGCGCAGCCTGGTTGGCGAGGTAGACGACCATCTCGCGAGTCACTGGACTCTTGATGAGGTCGGTGATGGCGGGGTTGTGAACCAGCTTGGGTATCAAGCTGGCGGGGTGTCGGCGAAGGAAGCCCGAGTTGAGCGCCGAGGAGGAAGAGGAGGCGTGTGAGGAAGACATGGCTGGCGTGGGTGGGGAGGATGGACGAGAGATGGGGAATGAGAGAAAGTTGATGGTGGTAGATGGTTGCTTATAAGGCGATCGGAGATGAAAGCAGGATAAATGCCGTCAAGGAACTGCAGTGTAAGCAGGTGATGCAGCGAAATAAGGTTGGTTGGAATGGATGAAAGAGGCTGTAGGTGCGTAGCTTCGATGACGAAAGGCGGGGAGGTAGCGACAATGAGACCAAAAGGAGACGATGACCAAACACAAGGAGGCGGTGGAGGTGTAGGGAGACGAGGGGGGAAGATGTTAAGCGAGGCGAGCTGGGCTGAGAGCGCGTGGATCGCAAAGGGAAGTAAGGGGGGATGATCGGAATTGGTGATGTGTTTGGTAGATGCGAGGGGTCTTTTAAGGAAAGTCAAGAAGCGATGGGATGGTGTAGGTGTTGGACGGGTACAAGAGGCGCGTGTCGGTAAGGAGGTCAGAGGCACGAGAGCAGTGAGGAAGCGAGGCAGAAAGCAATAAAAAAGGCAAGAAGGTGTCAGGAGAAGTGACTTTTCGCAGAAGAAGGGGGCTGTCGATGGCGGATGAAATGGAAGGGGCTGGCCTCGGATATCAAAGCAGTCATGCAGAAGAATCGCATCGTCTGGCCACATGAAGGCACGCAGGCATTCAACTGGCATACAGCTAGCTGTAGCACAAGATAAGAGAGGGAAAAGAGACTTCGGCGAAACAGGGACGCAGCGGACGATGGAGGGCGGCAGCGTTATGCGACAGCCAGCGAGCCCGAGGGGGACAATGCAAAAGTGGCAACGCAACGCCGGACCAATTGGAGAGAGAATGGAGAGAGAACTGCATCGAGCCAAGCAAGGCACGAAACGTCTCGAGTCGAAGCGACAGGGCAAGGCAAGGCAAGGCATGGGGAAGTGTCGAAGGTAAGGGAGGAGAGGACCAGAGGCACTAAAGGAGCAGGGAGGCACCACATGCACGTCTGCTTGACAGGTCCGAGATGCAGGCGGAGGGAATGAAGCGCTCTAGCCGAGCTGCAGTCTGCAGGACACAAGCTGGTGAGAAGCGAGGTTTGTACGACGCGCGATGCTGCACAGGTGCACGGACAATGGCGAGCGAAAAAAGCCTTTTTCGCGAACCAAATCGTGTGGGAAAATCCAGAGCCAAGCGAGAAGGCGTGAGCACGGAAGATGGATGTACCACATCGCGTCGCTGTAGCCAGCATATCCCGCCGCCCTAAGCGAGGCACTTGAGTCGCTGTTGCACTGCAACCAGCCAGCCCCTCGCACCCCCTGGCCCTTTGCATGCCAATCCACAGCAAGCATAGGCGTGTCCCGTCGACATCGATGGAGTTGCCCCTTGCCTACAAACGCTTCAGCCCTGATTCTCCATGATCGACCCGATCATGAAACTGAGACCCCGCAAGAGCGAGACGGAAGATCTTCAAGCAGTAGCGTGAGACCTGACGACCCCCTGTTCCTCGACGACGCGACGAAAGGTGAGGCGACGACAAGACCGAGCTTCTGAAAGTTCGCTGCTCGGGCTGGAACGATCCTTCTTCGCATGAATGGCTACCATCGAGACGGGCATTGAAACCAAGAATGAAGCTTCAAACTGTGCTCGAGCTGTTCCTGCTTGCCAAGGGTCTTTGCTCGGAGGGAAGACGAGCGAGGAAAACAGGAACAGTGACATAAGCTTTGAAAGCCGAGGCGGAGAGGGAATCTGGACCAGCTCCGACCCAGTCTGACAGCTAGCAAGGTTTGGCGGTGCGAGCAGTGCGGCAGGAGCGGATGAAGAGCGTGGGCAAAGCCGAGGGCCGCGCAGGTTGGCTTCAGAGAGCAAGAGAGGCAAAGAGAAGGAAAGAACAACACTAGACTCGGGAAGCACTGAGACATGGACTGTTGAACCCTGAGAGACAAGTATGCAAGCAGCATGCACAGCTCGATGAACCGTCGTCCAGAATGCAACAGCGAAAGGGCAGCAATCGACAAACTCTGAAAAGAGGAGCGAAATTCGAAATTCCACCAACTGCAGTGCCGAGGCTCGCTCAAAGAGGCAACCAAGCGAGCGAAAGGGGAAAAAAAAAATCCATAATGAGCAAGAGACTTGCCTAATATGAAACCCCGAGCTAAGAAAGTTTAGAGAGGCTTAAGCAAGCTGGAGACGCTGCATTCTATCGAGATGAATTGAAGTCGAGCTTCAATCCAAATCTCATATGCAGCGGCTAACCAACCGGGTTCGAAAGCTGCCCTCTTTTTCTCTCGCTGCGTTCGAGCTGCGTGGCACTCGGCTTTTCCCAAGCCTATCTGCACTATTCGCATCGCATTGTGGTACTGAAGTGGTGGCCAAGAGCTCGAGCAATTCATCGATGCAAATTGCAGGTTTAATGAACCTGCATCTGATCACGATGCTCCGACTGCCATGAAAAGTGGAATCTGGCATTCAACTCTAACCACCGCCACCGCTGCCGCAGCCGCAACCCTAAGCCTTTTTTGCTTTATGCCTGTCATCGAGCAGATCGCACCGAGTCCAAATTAGAGTTGCAGTTTGCAATAAGCAGCAAACTTCCCGATCCACCTATCATAGCGTGAGAGCTTCTGCCCCGAGGCCGACGCTATGATAGATTGCTGGGGCAACGCCTGTGCTTTATCGCCACGCTGACCCCCCGATGTCGGAGCTCTGTTCAAGGTCCGCCTGCGATCTAGTAAGCAAGCGTCGATGCCGGAGGGGTCGGTGTCTCGCCATCGAGCGGGGCGGCGCCGAGCAATAAATCGACGGGCCCTCTCGCCACTACAGTACGCCTCTCCGCCAATCAGACGGAATGTGAAGCCACCAAGCGCCACCGAGCTCTACGCGGGGAAAGACGCGTCGCGTGTCAAAGTCGACACGCGTCTCCGAGCCCGATCTCGAGTGTTGGTCTCACACTCGACAGATCGGATACGCCTGGAATTTCTTCCTTTTTCTGCCTGCCTCCTGCTTCCCACGCTACGGCGAAGCCCAGAGAGGCCAGTTTACCCGCTTCGTCAAATGATTCGCGAGGCGGGTCAACCGGTGTGGGCCCTGGCCCTTGTGATCCATGGATTTGCACAATGAGCGACGATGCGGGGAAGGCACCAACTCTGAAGCTGTGGACCACGGTAAGGCGAACTTACGGCAGACGCGGCGCTTGTCCAGATGGCGACTCGCTAGTTACCAACTCGCTACAACGGCAGTCCAAACGAATCCAAAGCCGAGAGACGGGACCGATCCATTGTGGCGGATCCAGTAAAAAGATAGTTGAACGCATGTCCGAACAAACGAGGGTGCACGAGCCTGGAAGGAAGGAGAGGGTGCGCCACAGTCCAGATCGTGTGGCTGAAGGACGCCGCAAAGGCCGGTCAACTTGACCGGCGCCAGAGCGGTAGGGCCAGAAGCGCGATTTCGCTCTTCTGAACGCCGAGCATCCGCGCGATGCCAATGTTCTGAATTCGATATTGAATCAAGAAGATCTCAATAAAGGAACAAGGCATGCACCCTTTGGCACTGAAGCACTGAGCATGAGAAAATGGCGGGACTGGAAATCCACGCTCGATTTTCCCATGCAACGCAGCATTGTCGTTCTTTCTTCCATTATGAAGTTTCCAGGTCCGCTAGACGCCCACGCGATGCTGTCGCCGAGGCGGCACTGCGGTTCGAATCTGCTGCCACGCGACCGAGTACGAGTGGCGTACACATCACGGCGGAGTGTCGGTGCAACCATGCGACCATAGCTTCGCAGCTCGATGACACCTCGGTAGCAAGCTGATGACCAACAGCTAGGCACCCGGTGCATTTCGCAGCATATTAAAGCTCTGAAGAATGAGCGTTCCTAGCTATCACACTCCGCCCATGCTTCCGTCTGCAAAGCGTGCATCTCCCTCCAGCCGAAGCTGGTCGGCTTGCTCTGTGGACCACAGATGCCACGAGGCTTGGTGCTTGCATCTCTGTGCCTCTCCGATGCAGCGCTTGATGGTAAGCCTGCATGGCGGAAGCGTGACCATTCCCAGCTTCGCTTAACTCATGATGGAAAACACGGCGGACGGAACGGAGACGAAACTGAGCTTGAACTGTGTTACTCACCTTACGGTTTGTATGCTGATATGGGCTTGTTGGTGTGGCGCAAAGTGGTCGGCAAGGGTGATAGCCGGTGGGTAGAGATAAGCGAGCTGAGATGCAATCGAAGATATCGGCAGGTGGATGGTCGAGGGGGAGGTGCGGTTTGTGGATGAAGGGTGCAGACGATGCTTCTCTTCCTTCCACTTGTTGGCTCTGTCTCGATTCTGCTTCTACTCGGTTTCGAACTCTCTTTCTCTTTGTGCAGCTTTGTGACGCTATGTCTTTCTGATATGTCTGTGTCGTGGCGAATGTTCAAGGTCGGGTCAACGGTGCGAGTAGGAGGGCGGCGGCGGCTTCGGCGGGCAGAGCTCAAGCTTTGTTGAGCGAGTCGATGTCAGTCAAGGCTACCAGAGTCTTGAGCGATGCGGGGACGAAGGGTCGGATGTTGAGCTGATGGGAGGACAGATTGTCGATGCAAGGGGCTTCGGTTAATAAGCTCCACAAACAAAAACGGCGGTGTAGGACTTTGAAAAAAGAGCTGGCACCAAAGTGTTGTCTCTGTTGGTGTAGATATCCCGAAAGCTGATGAGGATGCGACTGGAGATCCGGTTGGCAAAAGATTCCAGTGCTGGTGGCGGCAGCTGTAGCAATGCGAGCTTGGCAAGCAACCAAGCAGAACTCGAGCCAGTCGAGTCTTTGAGGGTGGTGCAGCGGTAGGAAAGCGCAGAGAAAAAGAAGGCGTTGCGAAAAACGAGGTCGAAGAAGATCGATCCAGAGTGTGAAGTAGAAGAAAAGAGCTTGCAAATGTCAAGTAGCAAAAGTCAAGAATGGCGAACAACGTTGGGATGGTGGAAGTAGAGAAGCAAACGTTGACCTTGATCGACTTCAGGAAGGTCATTTAGCGATGGAAGGAACACTTGAGCGAGAGCCCAGTAGCGAGAAGAATCGCTCGTTTCGAAGGGCTTGGCAGGCAGCAGGCAGCGGGCAGCGTCATTTGTTCGCGAAGCGTCGAAGTTCTGCGAGTGTATGTCATGCGATTGAGGCTGACGAGGCTGACTAGGTAGTCTATGGAGGTGCATGTGGACGTTTCATCCAACTTGGCTGATGCAGACCAGGCCAGCTAGCTCGCGGCCGTGACGACGTCGAACTGCGGGACGTCATCGTTCGCAGGCGGGGAAGTGCGAAACGATGGAGATTCTCGCTCAACTCCATCAGGCACAGTAGTGAGGCAGTGATTGGACAGTGGGCCGTAGAGAGCGGCTCAGTAAGGACTCGGGTGGACATTCGATAGCCGCACTGATTGGCAGTACTGCATTGCAGAGCCTATATGAGACATCGGATAGGAGAGGTTTTGAGCGAGCGTGCAGTTTCGGATTGGACCCTGAAATGACACGGCTGACGAGACATGTCAAACGTCGAACAAAACCGGCGTCTTTTCCATCGATCGCCTCTTTGGCGCTTATCGTTGGTGATGGCGGTCTGCGTGGCTTGAACGCTTTGTTCATCAGCATGTGCGAGTCGGTGATGGTCTTCTGCGCAGAAAGGATGGATGCTCCGCATTCGAGGTTGGGCTGAGTCGGGGCGTTGACCTGCGTGACGATGCGAATTTTCGCGCGGCCTGAGCTTATTAGGTCTTCTTGAGTATACAAATTCGTGTTTTTTTTGTTGGCCGGATTTTTGTGGTCGTCTTTTTGGCGCTCTTTTCGAAGACATTCACGATCTTTTGGAAAGATCGTCTTGAACCTCCGAACGATGCTCGCAGGAGGCATCTTCGATTCACTCGATGCCGACGCAAGAGTCGCGCAAAATTGAATGCCTAACTCACTGAAAGGAGCCGACCCACTTGCAAGAGATAAGTCGTTGCTGCGGGACAAAAGAGCTGCCCTCCCGATCTGACGACGTGACCCGATCGACACGGGGCGATCCGATTAGACCCGACCGCAACCAAGGAGAGTTCCGTGAACCAGCGAAGGCTGCAGGACAAGGCCTCTCGCTCAAAATCCGAGCGAGTGTGTTCACCGACTATCAATGTGTGCTACGAGAGCAGCCTGACTTTGGACACCCGAAGCAGAACGCTTAGGCGGGAAGCGGTCCGGATGCGCGCTCCAGGCGCGTTAGAATCGAAGTCAGCTGCATCTTCCTTGTTACAACCCTGATGCTTCGTTCGACGAGACACAGCAATCTACCCGCATTATTTGGCAGGCCTGAATGACACAGAACACCGAGCAGGATAGTTCGTACGGTGATGGCTTTCTCAAGGGCGATGGAGGTCCTACCAGGGACGGCAACGAAATTGGCCGAAGTGGGTTGGAATCAAGACGGATCGGGAGATGAGCATGGAGCGCGGGTTGTGCGTTCAAGCCGCTTGGTCCGGTCACCTCCGGCTACACAGGCTTTTGGTGCGAGAGAGCGGCTTTCAACCGCTCCGGGAAACTCCACACTGAACTGTGTGCTTCAACCCCACGAAAATTCACAAGAGACGCGTCAAGTAGGGCAGCAACTCTGTCACAGTGCTCGGACCCTTGCTTGGCTTTCACCCGCTGCTGCTGGCTTTCCCGCTCTCGCACAGAGCAGCCCAAACCCTTCAGAGACGCACACAGCGAGCGAGCGAACGACGAGGTGCGAGTGACTAATTGATTAGCCGGTCTGCAGCTTCAGCCGCACACTGAAACACTGCTCGCTCGATCGACGCAAGGCTACTAGTATAGATCATCGGACCCGTTCGGGAGCAAAGCACAGCGAGAGACAGAGTCACAAACCACAAGAGGATCAACCAAAGCCCCCGCTTCTGCCTCTCACACCACCACCACCACCACCACCAACACCACAAGTGTACGCATCAGCAAACCTGTCCGCACGCATACTACAAGCATAACCCAGAACAAACTTTCAAGATGGGCGCCGAAGACTACTCTCCTCCCGCTACCGATATCATCACCCTCACACGTCACGTCTTGACCGAGGGTTTCAAGCGAAGGGAACAGAGCGCTGCTAGCGGTGACCTCACCATCTTGCTCAGCTCGCTCCAAACCACATGCAAGTTCATCGAGAGCAATGTGCGAAAAGCTAGCTTGATCAACCTGTAAGTGTTAATCAACGACGAGATCGCTCAGCTCGTTCAGCTGAATCGCAGTCTGTCCGCTGTTGTCGACATATCGTTTCCTGCATACTGATCGATTCAGCGCCTTCTTTTTTGACTCGAAATAGCATCGGAGCCGCTGGCAACACCAACGTCCAGGGCGAGGACCAGAAGAAGCTCGATGTTCTCTCCAACGAAATCATGATCAACGCATTGCGAGCCTCTGGCAAGACCGCAGTCTTGGTATCCGAGGAGGACGACGAGGCCATCTTTGTCGGCGAGAAGCAGGACGGTCCCACTTTCGAGTCGACCAAGGGCAAGTACTGCGTCGTCTTTGACCCATTGGACGGTTCGAGCAACATCGACGCCGGTGTCAACATTGGCACCATCTTTGGTATCTACCTCGTCAAGGAAGGCTCCAAGGGCACCCTCGAGGATGTGCTCCGCCCAGGCAAGGAGATGGTTGCCGCTGGATACTGCATGTACGGTTCGTCAGCCAACTTGGTTCTTACCACCGGCAACGGCGTCAACGGCTACACGCTCGACAACCAGATCGGCGAGTTCATTCTCACCCACCCCAACATTCGCTTGCCGAGCCGCGGCAAGATCTACTCGACCAACGAGGGCAACGCCATGTACTACCACGAACCCGTCACAAAGTATCTCGAAAGCATCAAGTTCCCCAAGGGTGAAGGTGCCAAGCCCTACTCGGCCCGATACATTGGTTCCATGGTCGCCGACGTTCACCGTACCCTCTTGTACGGAGGCATTTTCCTATACGGCAGTGACAAGAAGACCAAAGACGGCAAGCTGCGTATGCTCTACGAGGCCTTCCCAATGGCTTTCCTCACCGAGCAGGCCGGTGGTCTTGCGACAACGGGTACAGAAAGGATTTTGGACATTCAGCCCAAGAGCATTCACCAGCGGTGCCCCGTATTCCTGGGATCCAAAGAGGACGTCGAGGATCTCATGTCGTTCTTCAAGTAGTCGGGGCGGTTCCTTTTCAGTGTTAGGCAGCAGGCTCGGACACATCGCAATCGAAGATATACACAGTACGCACTTAGAGAGACCATTTTGGCATTGCGCCCAGGATGCACGAAATCCTGCTGTTAACTGAAACAATCGTTGAGTCTAGATGACACTTGAGCAACTCGTGACGACACATGAGAGCGGCCACGGAGTTCGAAGCGTCAAGATGAGCCGTATCAGCTATGCGGACCGCGACTCTTGACCATGGCAAGCAATCCAAATGACAGCACGTAGCCCAGTGTCGGGATCAGGAAGCACGTCGAAGGCAATGCGGTCTCGATGGTCAAGCTGTAGACCACACTGATGAGGATGGGGCTCAGACCGTTGACAATGTTGTCCGAGATGGACAGCGCTGCTAGCCAGTCATCGGTGGGAGAAGCGTGAAGAGAGGGATGCAACGAGGGATGACCGGCTCGTTTCTGGTCTTGAATGATGGCAATCGCGGCTGATGCTACAGCAGGTCCAGCTCCCGCTCCGAATGAAAGGAAGAGCGTCCCGACGATCATGGCAGCAGCGTTCGAGAAGCTTGCAGAGACGAACACGACAAGGTAGCCAACAATATCGGCGAAATACGAGATCTTGGCAATAGCAATGTCGACTGCTGTTCTCCAGAGAACCACAGCGGAGATGGTCTCAGCTGATGCGGCTTGATCGTGTCCATCTGAATCTGATGGTTCAGCAATGCCCTGATCGCCGGTGTCCCGTGCTTCGCGGCTGTCTGCCTGTTTGAGGTCAGGATCCTTGAGTCCAGCCTTGGCAAGCGCTTCGAGCTGCTCTGAAGTGAGCGAAGCAATCTGGCTTGGCTTTCGAATGGTACGCTCGAAGAAAAGAACGAGAAGCGGGATGGCAAAGATCAGCCACACTGCTCTTGTCGCTCCGATCAGCCCCAGGAGCAGACCAATGGCGTCTGGAGTAAAGTCGAACTTGTAGCCTGCAAACACGGCGACGTACGATAGTGCATTCGTCCCGATGTTGGCGAAAGCACCGGCGAGGGCAAGCCATGTCAAGCGATAATCTTTGCGCCCTTCTCGAGTCACTTGTGGCAAGTAGATGGCCAGCGGGCCGAGCATCTTGTGAGCACGCAGACGCGCTGGTGAGACGGATACAGGCTCCGTGTCGCGCTCCGCGTCGATTTCACTTGTTTCTTGCGGAGCCGTTGTCGTTGATGAAGGCTTTGCAGCATCAGCAACCGTCAAAGGCTTGGTTTCGGGAACGACAAGGATGACCCAAAAGATCGCGAGGAAGAACACCCAGCAGCAAGCGACTAGAGCTGCCGGATTACCATGCTTCGATGCCGACTGTGGTGCGCCCGGAATAGGTGGAGGTGTTGGGTCCGAGGGAAGCTCCATGCCGTTGAAGAGGGTGGCAAGCAAACTTTGACTGCCGTGGCGTGTGCGGGATTTGACCGAGGTATCGAGAGCCCAGGCTGCCAGGAGAGGTCCAAAGAAGGCACCGCATAGAGTTGCGCTGATGAGCCAGTTGAGGGCGACTGTACGGCGTGTGGGTGGGGCCACGTCTACAATCATGACACGCATCACGCAGAGGAAGAGCCCGGTGAATCCTGTGAGGCCGGTGAGGAAGCTGCAAATGAGAATGATGACCATCGAGGCTGCAGGGCTGATCGAGAGCTCGGAAGGAATGTCGCCGAAGGGGTATCCGAGGGGTAGCAGCGCAAATGGAATGTAGTTGATGATGTTGGAAGCGAGCGAGATGAGCAACATGGGCTTGCGACCCCATCGGGAGAGTCGAGGACCGTAGTAGAGCATGCTGATGCTGGAGACGACGAAGCTGAGCATGGTGGCGATGGCGACCACGATGCCCACCCTGCTCTCGACGCCAGAGACAGCACATGGTCTGTCACGATCGCGAGGTAGCCGAGGATGTGGTTCGGTAGGCAAGAGGTCGGGATGTATGGAATAGACATACGAACACGTGTAGCTGCGGAGACCATCGAGATACGAGGGGACCGCTCCGTAGTTGGCCGCACCCCACAGCAGCGCTACTGCGAGGATTCGAAGAATGGGCCAATGGCGTCTAAGGCGACGAGAGGTGCGATACTTCCATGACGAGTGTAGATCCGACGAGATGCTGGCAGCGTCGTGTTGTTGAGAGTTGGCTCGAGCCTCGCCCAAGAGCGGTTGGGTCTCGCCGTCCGAGCGCTGCATTCCTGAGTGTTGATCCAAGAAGAGTATCCACGACCAACTCTAACCTGCAGCTCCAAGCAGACGGAGCGAATCCGGAGTCTGTATGCTCCAATGCGATGGCAGAAGATGAGGATGAGAGTGTTGTTCTTAGAATCTTGAACTGCTCAGTCACCGCCAAAACGTTGCAACGCATTGCTCAGTCAGGGTCCTTCACGTTTGAGCTCCTGCACGGTGGGGCCGCGGGTAAAATCGCCAGCTTGCGCTTTTTTCCAACATGTTAGACCTGCTTTAGCAGCGACTTGGATGAAAAAAAGCAGCTTGCGCAAAAGATCCACCGGAATTTTCGGCCGGTCAGAGAGGGAAAGCAAAGGGCGGCGCAAGAGCAGTCAACTTGTTGCCGAACCAGGATGATCTACAAAACACTTGCAGAAATGACGAAATGACACAGCAGAACTCAGAGAGCTGCTCCGCTGTGCTCAGAGCAACCGGCGCTTGAGCCTCCATGGTAAGCACACAAAGATCACCAAGGGTTGAGAACGACCCTAAACCATGACTCTGCCGTGCCAAGAGGGTTGGCACAATCACTGGACACCATCGACTTGAGCCAAGCGGCTTGCCTCTCTGCTGAGGTTAACTCGCATGTCTTACAGCGGCGATGCTCACAAGCACGTTCAGGATCGATGACGAGTAGACACGGACTCTTGATTCTGGAGCTGTCTGAAGGAGGAATAGCTTTTCTCCGAAAGAAGAAGCCTAGGCTCTCGGCATCTTTACTGACGTCTGCCATTGCAAATTGCGTATGGGACGAACCAAAGTCAGGTCATCTTATGCTCTCAGTTCCCACCTGACACACTGAACAAAGTCCAAAATAGAAATTAATGCTCCGCAGCCTAAAATCGTCGAGGTGCAGAGTTGCGGAGATGCACAGCCGAGTGGGTTCAACTCACTGAACAAAGGAAAGAAAGAAAAAAAATGTCAAGCGATGTGATGCAATGTGAATCGACGCAGCAAAACACAGTGCGCAGCAGCGGTGACGTCCATCCGCCCTCCCTCAGTCATCTACCCAACTCGCAGCGCGTCATCGCTACCCACGGCATCCACAGCTTCAGCCTGCGTTGGACGATATATACACAAGCTCATCTCTCGACGTCTTCCATCCCTTCCTGCCCAACATCCATCCATCTTACCCTACGCTCCGCACGCCTTTCGTCGTTGCTGTTCATACCTACTCTCAATTCATCAGCATTCTCGCTCGTACACTAGCAAACCTCAACACAGTCACCATGGTCGACTCCTCCGCTCTCATTCGCCGGGGCCACCCCATCACGTTCATCGTGTTTTCTCTGGTCGCCTTTATCGTCAGTGTAATTGCCTCGACGCTCGTTGCCGACTACAACAGCAACCACAATGCACCTACCATGGGCATCAACAACGCTACCCGCTTCCTTCTCTTTGCCGGATGGTGGGGTTTCATCGTCGGTGTAGCCTACGTAAGTTTCTCTTGGTCTCTTGCGACATTGACCGATTTAGTGGAACGGTCTTGATTTAGCGCCGTTGAGCTAGTCACAATGTAATATTTTCGCTCTGATCCATACTGACCACTCATACTTGCCTTTCCTTTCGATCTAAACAGACCGGTCTCTTCCTTGCTAGCGTCGGCGGCGTTATCACCTCGATCGCTGGTCACGGTATCGCCATCTTCCTCACATGGATCTTCTGGCTCGCTGGTGCCGCTGCTCTCACTGACCGCACCGGCGGCTCGTTCAACTGCGCTGACAAGGGCTACCCCTTCCCTTACTGCAACTCGACCAAGGCCCTCACTGCTTTCGCTTGGATCGGCTGGATCATTCTGTCGTTCATGCTCGCTATCGTTGCTGCCATTGGCGCTGGTGCCTTCCGCGGTGGTCGTTCCGTCAAGGAGTCGCTTGCATAAGTGACTTGATCATCTTTTCGCCATCGATCCACTCGACGCAAATTCCACAATGATACCACTTTTCATCCACTTCAAAATCCTTGCTCTTTCCTTTCGACTTCGTCAAGGTACCGCTTTATGATTAAGCTATACTTTCATATGCTGGCTTCAACTGTATCTATGGTTGTATGAGCGGCGCCTGAGACCGTCCCCCGGCTCCGTCTCATCTCAATCGCGGCCTTTGCTATTCTTATCATGTATACTTTGCATACCTCTTTTGCTCCTTGCTAATTGTATCAACCCAAACAAGGATGACTGTCGAGTGATGAGTATGTGTCGTGGACTATCAACATCACTCAGGGAAATGTCGTTGACAGCATTGATTGATGAGGTACTTTGCAGTTTCATATCACTGGTATCGCTTTGGCTGGCACGCTCTTGTCAAACTCGCAGCTGGTCTTGGCCAATCTGCGGCTGGTGATGGCCAGCTTGCGGCTGGTGTGCCGTTATACACGTGTTGGCAAGAATGGTGCGTCTTCACGCAAGAAGGATTGAACAAGCATACAAGTTTGGAAGGTCTTACATGAGGAATGCATGCAACAGGCGAACAGATCGATTGAATCGGGATCATACGCGGGGCGCCCGATCATGCTTTTCAATGGACAGGTCACGGCCGAAAAAAGTCGGAGAGCTTCGGATCGATCCTTCTCCGATTATGACGTACACTGTGTGACGCGCTTCACAGCCCGGCTCGGGTCTCACATTTCTATTTGTGCGAGATCGGCGGGTGCTCCGAGCTGCTGATGCAACCATTTGAACATTGCCACGAGCACACGGGTGATGGCAACAAGGGAGACAGACATGTTTTGTGATGGGAGAGATGGCGGTACGACAGTTCGCTGACGAAAGATGCGCAGCCAACACCAAGCATTTCCGCATTTTTCCTTGCGGGCCTGCCAGCTGCTCGCTCTCTTCGACAAACAAAACGAAAATCTCAAACGGGAGAAGTTGAACCGGGACGAACGAGCGGGCGTGTGAGAGTGCCGATCGAAGCGAGAAATTTCTTCTTACTCAACCTTCCAAATTTGACTGGCAAGCAGCAAGGGAAAAAAAGAAGACAAAAACGGCGGTTGCACACCGCACAGCGTGGCGATCAGTGAGCGAGCAAAATTTCATTCCAATCAGCTCATCATTATTGGCTGTCGGAGCGTTCGGGTTCCAGCCAGCACTAGACAGCGCAGCGAATCTGAATTCGTAAGCTGAGATCCCTAACTCGTCGCTGCGCTTGGCCCCCAAATTTTCTCAGTCCAGCGTGAACCAGCGCGTCCGGAATCGTCCTCTCGGATATTTCATTCGAAGACCCTCGCGCCTGCTTCCTCCGCTACCATCATCAACCTCGACCTCTCTCATCGTCCTAACCAGCACATCTGTTCATCAACAACTATGTCGTACAAAGAAGGAGATGCTAAGAAAGGCGCGGGTCTTTTCAAGGTAAGTCGCTACCCTCCTAGCCTTTCACGAAGGAATCTCACGCGGTCTACAACGCTGACAATACCATCCTCTAATGTCTCATCGCTCATCGTAGACCCGTTGCGCCCAGTGCCACACTCTGGGCGAGGGTGAGCCTCACAAGGGTAAGTTCCGACACACATGCACATCAACACAGAGGCAGCGGATGTCCAGCGGGCAAGGTGCATCCGATCATGGTCACGTCGATCGGCTTCCACTTCGTACTGGGCGACAACCATCCGTTCGGGGCATCGAGATTCCACCTTCCAAAGCTGTCCACCGCACATAGCACAAACTCCGGCATCGTATGGCAAGCACCTCCTTTCATGTACGACAGACACAGCTTTCCATCCAGAGCAAGCGCTCGCATCGCCCGTTTCCAGCACAGCATGTCACCGCCATCGACTCGCACTGCACGTCGCATTCGCCGCTCCTCTATTGCGAATGACCCTCCGCTGCTCTGTTCAACTTTCGATGTGCTCTCCACTCCTTCCACCGCACACGTCGTCGCTGACTCCTCCACATCTGATCCCTTTTCGCGTCGTCACCATCAGTCGGCCCCAACCTGCATGGTCTTTTTGGCCGAAAAACGGGCCAAAGTCCCGGTTACAGCTACACTCAGGCCAACGTCAACAAGGGGATTGAGTGGCAACATGATACGCTCTGGACCTATTTGGCCGATCCCAAAAGCGCGTATATAAAGTCCCTCTCCTCGTTGGTATATTACGATTGGTGCAGTCACTGACTCCTCGTTTGATCTTTCTACTTTCAACCAATGCTTCTTCTTGCTGATGATAGAGTACATCCCAGGCACCAAGGTAAGCTCTTTGTCCGCTCCCATTCCTTCGTGCGCATATATGGACATGACTAACCTCCGTCCACATTCCTCTGTATACAGATGGCTTTCGCCGGATTGAAGAAAGAGAAGGACCGCAACGACCTTGTTACCTACTTGGCTGAAGCGACCAAGTAAAGCGACGATGCTCACGACTCCTCCAGAGCTACCTTCGGCGTTCTCTGTTCGATTCTGCTCAGCCTCGGGCGATATCTTCGGCAATACAATTCGAAACTTCACCACTCTTTGTCTTGATTCGGATTGCGATTGTGATTGCTTGGTATCTTTATGTGCGGGGAGGGTATGTAGCGGAGCGGGAATGGTAGTACAGCGGAGCGGGGATGGTAGTGCAGCGGGCCTAGTTGTCGAACAAGAGGCTCTTGAGCTCGGCGAGTCGCTCGCAGAGGTACTCGAGTTTGTCGAGCTCATCGAGGAGCTCGCAGATCCTTTCGAGGCGATCGCGGAAGCCGTAAGTCGGGGCTACGATGGTAGCATCATCGTACGCGGTGTTGCTGGTGGTGGACACGGCGTCGTTGAAGGACCAGGCTTCGGAGGCACCGTCGGCACTCGTAGCTCCGTCGCGATCAGATTCCGCAGTGGTGGCGGAGGTGACGCTGCCAACGTCATCGGATCCAGCGTCGACATCGTCGACATCGTCGACCTTGTTGGCCTGCATCGGCTCGTAGAAGTCCTCGAGCATGACGACATCGGTCAGCTCGGCATCGTTGGTGTAAAAGGCGTCGTGCATGGAAGCGTCCATCTTGGTGAGGATGAAGCCGAGTCAGAAGTCAGTAGTCTTGGATAGCTTATCCAGGAGCGCAAAGACAACTCACCTTTGATGACGACACGACGAATGGTGCGGGTGCGGGTGTGGGTGCGGGTGCGGGTACGAATACCAGTGCTGTCGCGGTACACCAGAGAGAGAGAGTGATGTTGCGTTGCGTGAGAGTGATGTAGCGGAGGGTGAGAGTGATGATGCGGATCGTGAGAGTGATGATGCGGATGAGTTGGGCGAGACGAGGATGGTGTGAGCGGATGAAGATGCGGAAGAGGGCGAAGTGTCGAGAGCGGGTGTGTTGAGGAACGAGGACGAGGACGAGGACGAGGACAATCATCCTGAGCCATTTTCGCTTTTCGAGAGCTGCATCGACGACGATTACAACGGCCCAGTGTCGTCCTGTCTCATTTGCTGAAGCGTGCGGGATCGTCATGGGTCATTGTCGCTCTTCCGGGGCTGCATCTTCAGCGACTGAAACGGCCCAGTGTCGCTCTCTCTCGCTGCTGAAGCGTGCGGGATCATCATGGGCCATTGTCGCTCGCTCGGGGCTGCATCGTCAGCGACTCAAACGGCCCAGTGTCGCTCTCTCTCGCTGCTGAAGCGTGCGGGATCATCATGGGCCTTTGTCGCTCTCTCTGTTGTAGATGAATCGCATAGCACAGGAGCAGTGTCGCCGTCCTTTCGATGAGCTCTGTAGCTGTGTCGCACGCTGTGCGGGAAAGTGTGGCTAAACTTTAATTGAAAACCGTTGACGTTCAGAGTCGTTACGAAGCGCGTTGGTGACGTTTCTTCCGACGAGTGACGGAACGTATGATGTCGAGCCCGCTCTCAATGTGACTTGATTGGCAAATTGACAGATCTCGATTAAGGTTACGCTCCTTTCATTGGGTCGACGAAATGTCTTCTCCTTGTCTCACAACCTTTCTGTGTTGCTCGCGAGCGGGACAGGAAACCGAAACAGCCATTCACATTCAGTCGAGGTTCAGTTAAGGGATACACACACGTGGACAGCGAATGCAAACACATGTGGGACAACCTCGAAACGTCGGACGAAAAACCAAATCACCCGTTTGTCAATCAACCCGAACGATCACGGGCCGCTGCACTCTCTTGCGTTTGTCAATCAACCCGAACGATCACGGGCTGCTGCACTCTCTTGCGTTTGTCAATCAACCCGAACGATCATGGTCCGCTGCACTGCCTCACGCTGGCACACACTCACTCCCACGAACATGGTCCGCTGCATTCTTCTTCTCTTCGGAACTTCTGCTTGCCTCCGTCTAAAATTATTGGCACAAGTTGTCAGTCTCAGTCTGGTCTCTAATATATCTCTATTCATGACTCGTGTCGGACGTTGTTCGGTTCCGCTTGGAGTCGACTTCCTGCTTACGCTACGCAATCAAACGATCACAACATTTGCAGATCTTCGCGCTACACAAGACACAGTTCGGAACCAAAAGCGTTTCATTGAGCTAATTACAAAAGAGGACTACAGACACAACTAAACATGACACAACTACACACGAGTCTTGCGCCTACGGCCAGGCGCAATGATCGGGGAAGACGGCGGAGACGGCGAGGGATGGGTCTCGCGCTTACGGCCAGGCGCAATGATCGGGGAGAATGGCGGGGATGGCGAGGAGTCGGTTACGACGATGGGCTTCGAAGCGCTGCCAAGGCTTGCAGGTGAGACAACCCTAGCCGACGAGAAAGCGTTGCCCCTTGTGCTTGCTGCCGCAGAGAGCGTGCTGGCCGACGAGGAAGCGTTGTGGCTCCCGGTTGCTGTCGACGAGTGTGTAGACGAAGGGGCAATAGAGGCCGACGAGGAAGCGTTGCCCCTTGTGCTTGCTACCGCAGAGGGCGTGTTGACCGACGAGGAAGCGTTGCCACTTGTGCTTGCTGCCGCAGAGAGCGTGCTGGCCGACGAGGAAGCGTTGTGGCTCCCAAATGCTGTCGACGAGTGTGTAGACGAGGGGGCAATAGTGGCCAGCGAGGATGCGTGTGAGGTCGTTGCCATGTTTGTCTCCTCCGTCTCCTCCGTCTGGTCTGTTTCCTCGGTCTCTTCAGTCTCCTCCATTGCAAGTGCAAGTTCGTCTCCACCCAAGCGTTCATAGGCCCTTTCGACCAGAACCTTCTGGAGTACCTTCGGCGAAACATTCCGGTTGTTCGCGACCAGATACAGATAGTACGGCCGCATTCTCTCGAAGTTTACAGTCATATTCGGACTGATATGCTTGATACGATAAAGGTCCGAACAGATTGCAGCGCGTATCTCCTGGCCGAGCATAGTGTAGTCCGTTCGCGCCAGACGAACTGGGTACTGCGTCACTAGGGGTATGGCGACGTTGACGTCGATGCGCGCCGTCCAGTATAGCCAATGTCGACGCATCAGGTGCAGGTGCACACCAAGGAACTGAGAAGTTTTCGATTTTGCAGTCAAGAAAGCTTGGATTTCGGCGAGCTTGTCTCCATCCTCGAGCAGCTCCAAGTACTCTTGAAGTTTGTCGGGAAAGTTGAGGTTCGCGCTTTCGTTATATTGATAGAGAGCGCACAGGTCGTACAGCTCGATCGCCTGGTGGAGCTCGCTGAAAAGAAAACGCTTAGAGACCTTTCGGCTCTCGTTCTTGACACGGATTGAAATGCGCCACCGCTTCGTACTTGCGTCGGCGGCGTTGGCTGCGGCGACCTCGGTGGCAGCGTTGGCTGCGGTGGCCTCGTTGGCGGCGTTGGGTTTGATGTCTTCGTTGGCGGCGTTGACTTGAGTGGCTTCGTCGACGGTCTCGCCATCCTTGCGCTCGAGCGTGATGAGGCAAATGCCGATGTATTCGCACTCGTTCCTGTGCGTGAGCCGAGTGTTGTGCGTGTTCGTTGAAAAGTCCACCATATTCAGCTGAGATCTTCGGTGGTCGTTGATGTTACCACGCACGTGGTCCACCAGAAGACTCGCGAATGGCGTTTCGTGGTGATGCTCGAGGAAGAGCCACCGGGAAAGGTACTGCATGGGCTGGTCGTTGATCTTGATGACGATCCGGTCGTTTCGTGCAGTACACTGAACCCGTCCTCCCCGAGCCACGATGTCCTTCCAGTCGTCATCATCCACAAGTACCTCCTGTGTGCTCCCATCCTGACGTGTCACCGGAAAGTAAGCGATTTGTTCCTTGTTACGGACAACGTCGAGCTTCGCCCGCTTCTTGTCCCATGCCCTCTTCTGCTCCTCCTTGGCTGCTTCCGCCTCCGAGACCGCGAGAGTTGCTGCCTGTCTCGCTTCCTCCAACGAGCTGTGGTGAGACTCGACATGTACCTCGTGCACAACAAGGAACCGCTTGTCGACCCTATACACATCAGCTCCGCTGAACAGACCCATGTGCTGCACACGCCTATCCCCGTCCTTGATGGTGTTGAGGAGGTGGGGCGTCTTATCTAGCTGGGTCCCGTAGGTAAGACGGACGATCAAATTGTAGACCAAAGCCGCGGTTTGCGGGTTGTCGTACGTCCCATGCGTGCGGCCTCGCTGCTGAACCAGGAATGTCTCGTCGTCTCTAGAGCTGACGCCGACAAAGCCGGTCGACGAGGTTCTCTTCTCGCAGTTGAAAGCGTTGAATTGCGACGACACCCAATGCAGATTTGCAACAGTGTCATTGGTTGTGTCACGGTCCGCATGATCAACGACGGTCCGGGTTGGATCAGCAGGGCGAAGGTGTAAGGCGACGATGCGGGCCACGGGCACCTCGCCCGAACACATACGATACTTTCCAGCTTGACACATGACCGTGAGTGGCGTAAGAAGCAAGTACTCGTTTATAGTGTCGATTTGAAATCGGATCGGTATGAACACTGTCTCGTACTCGTCGTCACCCTCATCCGCATCTTCATCCGCCTCCTCATAAACCTGATCCTCTGCCCCTTCCTCGCCTTCTTTCTGCTCCATGTCCTTCTTCTTCTTCCTCCGCATCTTCTTGTACGCGTCCAAATGCGTGATTGCTTCACGGCGCTTTACGACCACGACCCTCATCGAGTTTCGCATCGGGCGAGGTACGTCCAGAGGCAGATTGCCGCGGAGCGAGCCATCTGGGTTGAAGTCAGTTGGCCACGGCTCCGCCTCTGGCTGCGGAAAGGCAGGTGGGGAATGATTGGCCGTCATGACGACACGACGACTCTGACGGCGACGATGACTTTGTGGATGACGAAGGCTTCGTTGGCGTCGATGTCTTTGTTGGCGGCGATCACTTTGTTAACGTTGACGACTTGAATGTCTCGATGTCACTGAAAGAAGGCGCTGTGGTTGCAAAGTTGAGTGAGGCCGAGGGAGACGAAGATTGTGCCAAAGGAGGGTTCTCTTGTAGGTGCGAGAGAGGGCGACATTGTCGCCGTACTTGCAGTCAGCCACCGAATCTACTCGTCTGAAAAAGCTCAGTCGCTGCTCTTGTGCCGAGCCGCCAGAACGGAAGAGCGGCTTGAGGCGGGTGACGAGCGACAGCCATGTGTGAGGCGGTGCTAGCCGAGGAGAGTTCAGCTGAGCATGCACCAGCGAAGATCAGCTTGGGGAGGAAGGCAGGAAGAGCAACGGAGTCAGCAAATGCACTGAAAACCATCATCTGTCTTCCGATGCGGCAAAGGGGCCCGAGCGCCCGCACTTGTGCCTACCGTGTCGGCTGATCCGAAATGCTTCCACAGGCAAAAGAAGTCGCTGCTCGACCTCATAAGCTTGTTTTCATGGGGCTCAAGCCTACAACGCCAGACAAATCGATGCCTAGCGAGTGCAAGAGAGCGTTTGAATTGCCATCGTGTGATTGACTCAGGCTTGACAGGCTTTGCTGTCGACCCCGGACGTGCCTGGCCAAAGAGATGATCCGGAAAGCCCGACGGTGATTTCTCATTCTCTCGGCGATCCTGGCCCAGTGTGCTTTCTCACGCCGTCCACCCTCTCTCGGCGATCCTGGCCCAGTGTGCTTCCTCACGCCGTCCACCCTCTCTCAGCGATCCTGGCCCAGTGTGCTTCCTCACGCCGTTCACCCTCTCTCGGCGATCCTGGCCCATCGCACTGCTGCGCCGTCCAGCCTCTCTCATCCTGGCCCGCTGTATTCTCTCGCACCGTCCACCCTCTCTCGGCGATCCTGGCCCATCGTTGCAAAAGTTGAGGCACCACATTACTTTTTACGCGTCGCCTCGGATCACCCGATTCATATAGTCATACTGCTGAAGTGTCGGATTGTGCTTCCGAGCAACGCTTCAGACCCCTTCCCGTTGAGTTTCCGTAGTCGGCGTGCATTGCGAGACAGATACGAGGAGCGAGCACAACCCTCGTGCTCCACACTTGTGGCATCAAGTTCAAGTAAGCTGCAATTGCATGGCGATGACTCATCTCTGCCTTGCCACGGCAAGGTAAAGGTCCTCCGATTGCGGGACACAGGCCAGAGTCGCTCACAATTTTTCGGAGATCCCACTGTACAACGGATTGCAACTGCACATGGAGCACATCGCCCAGACACGGATACCAACGGAACGCGTCGAATGGCTCCTCCTTGTCTCACAACCTTTCTGTGGTGCTCGCGAGCGGGACGGGAGACCGGAACAGACATTCACGTTTAGTTAGGGATCAGTCAAGGAATTGACACACTTGGACAGCGAGCGCAAGGACAACCTCGAAACGTTGGACGAAAAAACAAATCACCCGTCGCGACGTCGACCACTCGGGCAACAACTGCATCAACTGAAAGAACAACCTCACACACTTGACCAACACACGCGGACACCACACTCCGACAATCGCCGGCAAAGATACAAGAAACAAATATATGCTGGATTCGAGACACAACTCAAGACTAACGACAAAAACACCGCATCTGCATCAGGACATGTTGGGATAAGGAGATGTCTGCCCTTGGCCTTGTCCCTGACCCTGTCCTTGGCCTGACTGCTGCTGCTGCACAAAGCGCTGATGGTCGCCGTACTGCGATGCAGATCCGAATCCTGCATTGGCGTTGCTCATCTGGTCAAAAGGCGAAAATGAAGAGCCGCCGCCGAATCCGCCCATACCGGCGCCATAGCGGTTGCCGCCAAATTGCTGCTGCTGCTGCTGCTGAGCCGCCTGGATCTGAGCTCGACTCATCGACATGATCGCAGGGTCACCGAACGGCAAGTCGGAGCCACCACTTTGACCGCCGTAGTTGGTGCGACGTCCTGCTAGCAAATGAGCCAGGAGCGGATCGGATGAGTTCGAGTTGGCGCTGCCGTTAGGTCGATTGGGATCAGAATGGTCCCTGCCCGATCCGAATTGAGCTTGCTGCTGTGCTCGTTGGGCGGCCTGCTGCTGGAGTTCGGCGAGAAAGCTGACACCGCTGCCGTTTGCGAGTTGTGACGATTGCTGCTGCTGCGACTGCTGCTGTTGTTGTTGCTGCTGCTGGAGCGAGTCGGACATGCTGCTGCCACCCAGTTGGTGCAACGAGGCAAGCAAAGCTTGTTGCTGACGGCTGGCAGGCGCAGAGATGCCGGGAGGTGGCGTGTTGGTGCCAAAACGGCCGCCGAACCCAGGTCCGCTGATGCCAGGGGGAGGCCTAGACAGTCCCATACCGGGAAAGCCACCGTTCTCGCGGCCAGGAAGGCCAAAGGCTGCCGCCGAGGCTCCATTGTCGCCGAGACCGTTCAGTCGGTTTGCCGAGGAATCCTGATCGAAGACGCTGCCCAGCAGACTGGTCACGTCCTTTCCGGCGCCAAAAACTTCGCCGTCGCGGAAACCCTGCTGCATGAGCTCAGTGCGCAAGGGCGAAGCAGTCATGAAAGAGTCCGACTCCTTGCGCTTGGCAAAGTCGAATCGCGATGCGCGTTTCGAGGCGTCTGGACCAGACTCGACCGCATCGTCGTTGGCCAAGCCTCCGATTCCGCTTCCACCAAAGCTGTCCTGACCCAAGGTCCTTCTGGTCTGATCTGCCATGTTGAACGATGAGGGGTAAGTGCTTTCAGAGAAGGAACTGCCGTCCTCCTTGATCGTCTCTCCGGCGCCAGGTGCAAACGGATCGAACGAGCCCGAGTAGCTTAGCGGAGCTGGAGAAGCAGTGGTGCTGCGATTCGGCGTCCGAACAATGCCAGGAGGCGGTGTGCCGGCGGTGACGAGATTGGCGTGGGCGGCCAACACGCCAGGCGGTGCACCGAAGGGACTGAATGTGGTGAAAGCGCTCGTGAGCTCCGAAGGTCCGTCATTGTTGGCAAGCTGTGGGTTGGCGGGCAAGTTGAACGAAAAGTCGCCATCTTTGAAGCTGGACAGCGCATCGTCGAAGTCGGGAAAGGGGCTGGGCTTGACGAGTTCGGGCTGTGCCTCGCGCCTCTGCAGCATGTCGTCGAGCAACGCTTGGGCACTCGACGAAGGCTGGTAGTTGGATTTGGGATGGTCGCTTTCGGTGCGTGGCGTCGCGGGTCGTGAGTCGGTGGTCGATGCGGACCTCGCCAAGCCAGGGGGCGAGGATGGCTTGACAAGCCCAGGTGGAGGAGGAATTCCGGAGTCGGTGCTCGAACCTTTGGCTGTTGCGGTCGTTGCCTGGTCCTTTCGGGGTGTGCTCGTCGCCGCCGCTGCACCCGATTGGGAAGCAGTCGAGGCCGATCCTGTGGAGGCAGCGGCAACTGCTCTGCTGGGAACGGGCGAAGACGGTCGCGACTGACTGGGAGAATCGGTGCCCAGGATAGCTGGAGAGTCCGGTCTTCCCGTAGCGAGGGCGAGCTTGGATTTTGAGGTGGTCGATGCCTGCTTCTGAGCCTTGGGTGTCGAAGGCTTCTGTGAGCTGACCTTTCTTGCCAGGGCAGAGGCAGAGCTTGCCGAGAGCGGAGGCATGTCGGAATCGCGGAAGGGGCTGCCGACGCCGATGGGGGCGGGAGAGGATGCAGCCGACATGGGCTTGCCGGATGCCCACGAAGCCGTCTTGGGCAGAGCTGACGACTCGGCATCGGCGGTGCTGAGGAAGTCGGAGCGTTTTGGCGGCTGAGTGATGCCCAAGGAAGCTGGCTTGATCTTGTGCTCGGTATCCTTAGCGGCGTGTCGCAATGTGGAGAGATCCTCCTTGGTGAAACTGTCTGCCTCCTCGCCTGGCTCGTGCAAGTATGTGCAGCCAGGGTTGGTGCATGGCAGATTGCGCAGATAGGTGGTGCAGTACTTTGTGGTCCCGTAGCTGGCGCGAACGACCCTGCCGTCGCTGCCTTTGCTGCCATCGATCGCAACGATCGCCTTGGCCGCATCCTCCTTGCGGTGATATGTGACGTAGACGCCGAGTGCGGTCTCTGAGGTTCCCATGACGAGCTTGGATGCGGTGTTTCGTTTGCTGATGAGGATCTTGGAGATACGACCGTATTGGCCAAAGTACTCGTTGCTGCGGAGGGTGGGGATGAGCTCCTCCTTGGCAAGTTTGGAGCTGAGGCCGACGACGTAGACAAGGTTCTTTTGCACCACACGCATGTTGGCGAGATGCTTGCGGTTCATGGACTCGAGCTCCTTCTTTTCCCTTTCCTTTTGCTTCTTGGCCTGGGTGAGTCGCTTGATCTCTTCGGCGGTCATGGGCTTGAACTCGACGGTCTGATCCGAGTACTTGCGACGACATGCGGGACAGCGACCGTTAAGGTTCTGTTTGATGTGATGCCAACAGAACCGGCAGATCTGATATCCACATGGGCATGGCTTGAAGTTGGCGTCGGAGAGATCGATCTCTTCCAAGCACAATGGGCAGTCCATGTCCTCCTCTTCGTCTGACCAGTAGGCATCTTGCAATCGACACTGCTGCGCCTGGCTGACGTCAAACTTGTTCGGTGCTGGCGGCAGACCATTGGAAGTATGCGATGGTTCTGTTGGTGGAGAGCTAGATGCGTTATGAGAATGAGAATAGGAATGCGAGCCATGGTGGAGGGAGCTAGCCGCTGGTGCACCGGGGCCGACCACCAGTCCTAGCGGAGGAAATGCGGGACCGGTGGTGCTGGTGGTGGGAGCGGTTCTCTTTGCCATGATGAGGGCGTGACTAGGACGAGACTAGGGTCGCAACCGCTCGAGACGGGGCGGAATGCTCGAGCACAGGGCAACGAGCTGACGAAAGGTGTGTGATGTCGGATATGATGAATCGTAGGCGGCGCAGAAGCGCTCTAGTGAAGTGGCG
The DNA here is from genome assembly GCA_001748505.1 of Sporisorium iseilematis-ciliati. NCBI lineage: Eukaryota > Fungi > Basidiomycota > Ustilaginomycetes > Ustilaginales > Ustilaginaceae > Sporisorium > Sporisorium iseilematis-ciliati. Next base: position 40,989 of record MJEU01000094.1, on the reverse strand, counting down.
GTGGTGGTGGAATATGAGGTCGACGAGCGATACGACGACAAGGGCAGCAAGACAAGCGTGGCAGACTTGGGCGTGTCGGATGGCGCAGGTCAAGTAGCCTAGAGATTGGCTCGTTGGAGAGGTGTCGGCGGTATGATGAATGAATGGCTGAGCGGATCAAATGCCTTGGATGCGATGCGAGGTGTTGGTGTGAGATGCGGTCGAGATTGATGCAAGTGGTGTGCGGGATCGTAGAAGGTGATGAGCAGGTGTCAAAAAGGTCTTCTCAACTCGACAGTTGGAAATCAAAGCGCACAACATCAAAAGTCACACACTCAGTGTCACGACTCTGCGCCGCATTATTGGTGAGAATCGAGAGATACAGCACCAGCAGCTGCTCAGTCAAAACTGAGCCTTTTAGACAAAAGAAAGGGAAAGGGTTTTTCAAAGTCGAGGTTCAACACGGTCACGCTCACACGCTCACACGCTTCCACGTCTCTTTCTCGAAGGAAATTGGCAGCAGGCTCACGACACCATTTCCAAGGCAACATCGCGCTCTGCTGCCGGATTCTGTGTCGACAAAAACGCGAAATAAGAGAAAAAGAAAAAGAAGAAATTGAGCATTTTTCGCTTTTTTTTCTCCAACATCCAACGAGTCGAAGAGCGCCATCTGCTGCCTTGTCTTTTCAATCAACTGCATTTCTCCCAACTGAGCCCTCTCGAATACAAATCCTCGAGAATTGAAATCACAAAATTGTATTCGATCACGAAATGGCTTGAGAAGGGGGCTTCAATCGGCCGATAGCAGCGCCCTAAATCTCTCCACATTTGAGGCTGCAGCTCAACTCGGTCATTTCACAGATTCGAGCTTGGGCTGGAGCGTGCATCCAATGTCGACTCCATACAGCGCCGATATCAGCTCGCTCTCTCAACGTTGATCAGTGCTCCCTCTCTTGCCATCCACGGATCCCGAGTCTCACTCTCCAAGTGACGCTGCACGACGAGCGACGCCACACAACATCTTCACTACGTCTACGGTGGCTCACACGGTCTCAGGCAGGCGGACAGCGGGACTAACCATCACACCCTAGGATCCATCCATCGCGACGCACACAGCGCCGACCATTTACATCCACCATGGCGGCCGGACTCAAGAGTAAGTAGATAGATGCAGCACGACTCCAAAGCCGACTACTAGCTGACAAATGCTTCTCTTTCTCTTTTGGTACCCCGCACCACAGCCATCATCTTGCTCTCGTTTGTGCTCGCACTCGGCTTCTTGCTCATCATCCTTTCCTGCGCACTGTGGTCCAACTGGCTGCCACTCCTCGTCGCCCTCATCTATGTCTTGACACCACTACCCAACAGCCTTTGTGCTCGCTGCGCCGGTGCAGATGACTTCTCCGCAGACTACAACAGCGGCTTCTTGGACTTTGGCAACTTCATGACCGGCCTCATGATCGTCTCTGGCTTCGCGTTACCACTCTCGTTGGCACATGCAGGCGTCATCGCACCAACCGCTTGCTGGATGTCCATCGCAGGAGGCGGACTCGTCTACGGAACCATCTTGACCTATTCTGGATTCTTCAGCGAGACCGAGGACTACTGAGCATCGTCTCGTCCATCATTCACCACTTTGTACATATCATACGCACGGTCAGATCAGCAACTACGAGCGTTCACGGGTATATTTGCGGTGTGTGAACATGTGGCGCCGCATCGTCTACGATATGTTGTAGCGACGAATGCGATAAAGATACAATTACAGAGTCGCAACGGAGCGACTCGCTCAGGAAGAAGAGCCATTCGCAGCTGCCAACCGCTGCTTCTTACGCTCCAGATATCTCTGCTTTGCTTGCGAGATGGCCGCGCTGTCGTTACGCTTGGCATCGATCTTGTCCTTCTCGCGTCGGGCCGCCTCTTGATCCTCCAAAGCACGCTTGCGTTCCAACTCGAGCAGCTGCTCCTCGATCAGCGCACTCTGCCTCGACCGTTGCCCATCGCGATTCATGCGTGCCTCGTACTCTTGTTGACGTCTTTGATCGCGCTCTCTCCTCGATTCGCGACTGTCACGCTCCGAAGAGGTACGAGTGTCATCTTGAGTAGTTTTGCGTCGTTTCGAGACAACATTCAGACCTTTGCTGAGCAGTGAACGCTTGTCGACAATCTGATTGTCGTCGTTGAGATCCACCTCGAGTCCCTTCTCTCTTGCTTCCCTGGCCAGATCTGCGTCGCTTCTTTCTCCGACTTCTGGCTCGATGGATGGCGCAGTCGATGTGGATGGCTGATTCGCCAACGAAGCGGCGATGGCTGCGTCTCTTGCTGCATTGGTCTCGTTGAGCATGTCGCGGTAGAAAGATCCCATGCCTTTGCTCGCCGTACGCTGTTGCGCTTCTCCCTTGTCCTGCTGCTCCTCGGCCTTCGCTAACTCCGCTTGCTGCTCCTTGTACGCATTTGTGACGAACGACTCCTTGTCCGCGAACTCGTCACCTTCTGCTTGTCTTTGTTTCTGGATTGTACGTGCCTCTGCCCTCAACCGATCGCGTTTGCGCTGCTCGGCTGATTCGAGGATGCCATCGACGTACTTGGGCTTCTTGGCAGCATCTTCAGCTAGCTTGGCCTGCTTGACTTTGCGTTCAGCTTCCTTGATACTATCGTAGACGCCATCATAGTCAAAGATGGACGCGTCTAGCTGCTCGGCCTCCTGTTGCTTCTTCTTCTCGATGCGCGTCGCTGGTGTCGCCGACTTGGCGGGAGCTAGACCATGCAGATTAGCATTGCGGTTCTTGGCCTTGCTCCTCTCGGTCTCTGTGCTGAAGGAACCCGGTGCTTGTTCGTCGTCGTCGTCCTCGCTTCCATCGTTGAAGGCTGCTGCGGATGGCGCAATGGCAGGCTTCGGTGCAGCTTTAGACAAGCTTGTCGTGGGCTTGAGTCCAAACGAAAGCTTGGGCTTCGATGGCCCTGGATCGGTCATCCTTGCCGTTGGCCTCGAAGCTGTGGTGCAAATGTCTTCCTCCCCTCTCAGACAAGATGCGATGGGGGAGGGCAAAAGATGTCATGCTGCGCAACCTCGAATTTTCCTCCACAATCCGCCGTTTCGCAGAAGTTTGAGTTGCAATTTTCTTGCCGAAAAAAGATCGTGGATGGCTCGTGCTGCTGCTGCTGCTGTTGGTGCGAGCCAAATTCTGCTCGGAACCTCGCTTGCTAGCGAATCAGAAGATCACGAATCGCGAAGACTGCTTCCTCCTTCATTACCCCACATCTGCAAGACCAGCCCCTCAAACTTCGACTGCTGAGGCTGTTCCTGCATTGCTATCGTGGTTGATCGACTCTTCGACCTCGTTTTCGCAAAATTTCGTTCTGGATCTGCACATCAACAATCTGTCGAGGTAGAGACAGTCAGCCAGCCCACCATGGCGAGCCGTGATTATGGTCGACCTTCGACCGATGACCATGGCGAGGATCGTCCTCTCCTGAACAACGATGATGCCGACATCGACGCTTCATCCGACCAATCGCTCTGGGCTCGCTTCAAACGCCAGGTCTCTGCTACCTTTGCTCCCCTCGCCAAGCCCGAGGACCTCCGCCCCCTGGAGCGATTCCTCGTGATCTTGTCGGTTGCTCTGCTCCTTCTCGCCGCCATCTTCATCGGTCTCTTTGCAGGCTCTCAGCATAAGCTTGCTCACCGTCCCGCTTCGCCCGCTCCCGTTCCTGGTCCTGGCAACCCTAACCCGGAACCACCCGTCGGCGATATCTGCACTTCAAAGGACTGCGTCCTCGCTGCCAGCGAGGTCCTTCGCTCTATCGACGAGACTGTCGACCCATGCGATGACTTTTACGCTTTCACTACCAACAATTGGCGCAAGTCCCACCCCATTCCTGGTGACGCCGGTCTTTTCGGAACCGGTCAGTACGTTCTTAGCGAAAACACCAAGATCATTCGTCAGATCATCGCCGACGCGCCTTCCGCTAAGGATTTGGAGCTCATCTCTTTCAACGACGAGCAGGCCGAAGCCGACCAGCGCAACCTCGCCAAGCTCAAAGGCTACTTCGAGTCGTGCACGGATGTAGCTGCTCAGGACAAGCTTGGTGCTAAGCCTCTGCTTGATGTTTTGGACCACATTCGCACCCTCTTCCACAAGCACAAGCACGGAAAGTACGAAGAAAGCAACCCTCCCGAGATCGCGCCCCACTCGCTCTTCCACGTGCAGTCGGATGACGCAGAGAAGCCCGTTCCTCCCAACCAGCCTCCTGGACGCTCGCCCAAGCCTCACCCGCCGCGTGAGAGCCCCCGTCCTGCTCCTCCGTCCGGAGAGAGGCAAAAGGGTCTTACCGAGGTGATCGCCTGGGCCCACAGCCGCGCTCTTCCTGTGTTCTTTGAGCTGACCATCGACGGAGATGCTGTCAAGGATCCCACCGCTGCTACTCCTTGGTTCTTCCCTTCTGGCCTGGGTCTGCCCGACCAAGCCTACTATGAGGACGAGGACGAGATTGCCTTTTACAAGAAAGTCGTTGCCGAGGGACTGCAAACGTACGACAAGGAGGCTAAGCACGGCGCCGATGGCAAGCTGACTTTCAAGAAGAAGAAGCACGATGAAAAATCCCGTCCTGCTCTCGCTCCTCTTGCTGACGAGGTGGTCGAGCTGGAACGCAAGCTGGCCGACATCACGCCCGACTCGGAGGAGATCAACGACCCTGTCGCCTCGTACAACCCTGTCAACTCGACCAAGCTCGGCTATACCTTTTCTTCAATCAGCTGGCCTGCCTACTTCTCGGCTCTGACTGTTCGCACTCCGGAGCGAGTTATTCTCACCAGCCCCAAGTTCGTGACTTCGCTCGACGCGCTCATCTCGAGCACCAAGACCGATGTGCTCGAGGCATACATTGTCTGGACTGCTATTCGCGAGCTTGGTACCGCTTTGGGACCCAACGTCAAACTGCGTGCTGCCGCTGAGCGCCTCGACAGGTACACCAAGGGTGTTGATGACGACGCCAAGGAGGACCGCGAGACTCTCTGCATGGCTCAGCTCAACTCGGCTCTTGGCTTCATGACGGGACGCTACTTTGTCAACGAGGCTTTCAAGGGCGACAGCAAGAAGAGGGTTGCCGAGATCATCTATTCGGTCATCGACGCTTTCAAGTCGCGCTTGCCCGAGCTCGACTGGCTCGACGAAAAGACACGCAAGAAGGCTCAGGAGAAGGCCGACGCCATTCGCGTCATGGTCGGCTACCCGAACAGTCCCAACACCACCGATGCCGTGTCGGTGCAAAGCTTCTACGCCGACCTCACCGTCGACCCATCCAACTACTTTGCCAACCGACTCAGCTCGTTGACGCGCATGGCCAAGCGCGACTGGGCTCAGGTGGGACGCAAGCTCAACCGCGAGCTGTGGGACATGTTCCCCGCTGAGGTCAACGCCGAGTACTCGCCCCAAGGCAACTACATTCTGTTCCCCGCCGGTATCATGCAGCCGCCTTACTTCCACGTCTCGTGGCCTTCGTACTTGCAGCGTGGTGCCTTTGGCGCTGTCGCCGGTCACGAGCTCTCGCACGCCTTTGATCCCGATGGACGTCTGTACAACAAGGACGGCTACCTGCGCGACTGGTGGACCGAGACTACCGCGCAAGAGTTCCAGAAGCGTCAGACTTGCCTTGCCAACCAATACCACTCGTACACCGTCTCGGATGGTAAGGGCGGTGAGCTTCAGCTGCGATCCAACTTTACGAAGGGCGAAGACGTAGCCGATGCCGGTGGTCTAGCACAGAGCTACCGGGCTTGGAAGGACGAGCTGGCTGCCGGCGGAGCCGAGGTTGAAGCTGCGAATGCTTTGCTTCCTGGTCTGGGCTACACGAGGGAGCAGCTGTTCTTCATTTCCTACGGTATCAGCTGGGCGCGTAACATTCGACCCAGCGAACAGGTCAAGCGTATCCGTACCGACCCGCACAGCCCGACCAAGTACCGAGTCAATGGTGTGCTCGTCAACATGCCTGAGTTTGCGGAAGTGTTCGGATGCAAAGCTGGAAAGGACAAGATGGCTGCCACTCCTGAAGAGCGTTGCAGTATCTGGTGAGCGATGGCAGGAGAGATAGAAGAACGGCGGCTTTTCATGCAAACTTCGCCCATTCTTATCTAGCTAACTTATCGATGAGAAATACAATTGCGCTGTATCCTGTGTGTCTTTTTGCGTGATGCGAGTGAGAGCGTGGTCGTCTTTGAGCAGAGGAAGATGGATGTTGCTCGAGGAGGACGTTTGAAGCGGGCCAAAACCTCCACAAGCACCAGCAGGCGAAGACGCCGATTTCCGAATTCTTGGTTTTTGGTGTTCATTCCATCCTTCCAACTGAGCTTTCTTTCTCCATCATCCATCCACAGCGCTTATGGCAGCTGTCATCGAATCAGCTGAAGCACAATGGCCGGCGAATCATCTAATTCAGCGGGCAGCTCCTCTCATCGACGAGAGGGAGATGACCGCTCGTCCGACCGTCACCGTCATCGACATTCAGAATCTAGCAGGAGACATAGGGACGACAGCGATGACGAAGCAAGGAGACACAGCAGTCGCAGCAGTCACAGTGATAGCAGGAGAGAAGGCAAAGATCGACATAGCAGCAGACATGGTCATCGAGAGGATCGTCATCGTAGCAGTCACCACCATTCTTCGAAGGACCGCCATCGCGAGCGTGATGGTGAAGATCGTAGCGAGCGAAAGAGGAGGCATCGGGATGAAGATGCGGATGACAGAAAGAGACGCCATGATGAACGGAGGAGCGAGCATAGAAGACACCACCGCGATGAAGAAGAGTCGAGACACCGCTATCGCAGCGACAAGGATCGACATACCAGCAAGGAAGATTCGGACAAGCAGCCGGCAACCGACTTCATCCCCACTTCTGAATCGCTGTCACTCACATCCAATCCTGCAGACGAGAGTCAACCGCCGAGCGCCACCGAGTCAGGCTCGACCCTCAAGCGCGACGACTGGATGACCGGCGGCGGCGGCGGCGGCGGCGGCGGCGGCGGCTCAAACTCACAACCGGACGAAGCCGCCTACTTCTCCTCGTTCGGCAAAGCACGAGTCAAAGCGCCACGGCCTGAAAAGCCCGACCCGGAGAAACTCAAGATCAGCTCGCGCGAGCTCAACACGCAGCTTCGCGAAGGCAAGACGGTCGACGAATACGAGACGCCCTCCGGCGCCAACGCTGCACCGTCGTACGGCGCGCCCGGCTACCAGTGGCGGATGATGAAGCTCAAGCGGACACTAGAGGCCGCAGAGCAGGAGGGGAGGAGGCTTGAAGAGGTAGCGCTGGAGAGGTATGCGAGTTTGGCGGACTTCGAACATGCGCAAGCCGAAAGGAGGTTTCTGGACGGGAAAGAGGGAGGGAAGACGCGGAGTGGAGTGGAGGGGCGGAGTACGCCGACGTTGCAGAGCGTTGCGAGGAGGAGTTACTTGATCGCCAGCGGTGGTGCTGATGCTGAGGACTCGTCGAGGAGCGCGAGCGGTTCGCCAGGGGTGACGTCGCGACCTGGAAGCAGGCAAGCCTTCAAGAGGCCAGGAGAGTCGTCCAACCCTGCCACGCCTACTCCTGCATCGAGTCGGCCACCGCGCAACGTTGGATTCGAAACGCCTTCGTCGAAACCTACAACGCCAACAGCGATCCCGAGTGTGTTCACACCTGTCGTTGACCGACCGACATCGGGCCCTGCACCGCCACAAGGTATTGTGCTAGATGATGGATCCTCCGACCCAGACAGACCCATCTTGACGGCCGATCAACTCAACAAGCTGCAGGCCAAGATCTTCCAAGCCGAACTCATGAGCGACCCGAAGCTCGACGCTTTGCGGGCAGAGTACGACAGCGAATCGGCACGTGCCAAAGCCCACCAATCCGCCGGAGATCGAGGCGGTGCTTTCGCCCCTTCGTCCGATACTCGAAACACCACCTCCACCTCAGCAGGTGTACTCATCCAAGATGGCGAGCGCGAACTCCAAGTCCTACCCACACTAGACGCCCGTGGCCGCATGTACGACGTCGGCTCTCTCTCCTCTGATACTCCCGCTCCCCCCGACAATGGCAAGAAACGCAAGCTCAAAGGCCGCGCCGACTTCGAGTCGCGCGATCCTCTCACCGGCTCCATCATCCGGTACTCTGCCGACGACGACTCGGTCACGCTCGGCGACTTGGTTCGGCAGGAAAAGTTCGGCGCCGGTTCCCGATGGGAGAAGAACCCGGACTCCGAGATCGCCGCCAACATCATGCGCGACGCGCACTACAGCGGCGACCTCGAAGAGCAAGATTCCGAAGCGCATCGGTACGCCTCGAAGAAGATGCGGAGCGATGCGCTGAAACGTCAGTTTGCGATCAACGACTTTGCGCGCACCAAGCAGGCGCTGGACAGGTGTAGATTCTGCTGGCAGGATGAAGGCGCGAGACCGCCGAAAGTCACGGTGGTGAGTTCGGGGTACAGGGCGTACCTGGCAGTGCCGGATACCGAGGCGGTGACGGCGCGCGCTGAAGACCATCTCTTGATCGTCCCGATGCAGCACCATTTGAGTCTGCTCGAAGCGGACGACGATACGTGGGATGAGATGAAGAACTTTGCAAAGTGTCTGACGCAGCTGGCGTCCAGCCAAGACAAGTGTCTGGTGTTCTACGAGACTCTTACGTCGATCAAGAACCAACTGCACAGCGTTATGGAGGTGGTGCTCCTGCCTCGAGCGGCGAAGGAGATGGTGAGGGGCGTGTTCAAGCAATCCCTCTCGCAGATGGGGATGGAGTTTAGTACGCATCGTAAAGTGATCGAGTTTTCAGCGGAGAGGCCGTTCCGCAACGCTCTGGTGCCGAACCTGCCGTACTTTGCGGTCAGCTTCGACTACAAGTGGAGCTCCGGGTACGGGCACGTGATAGAGAACGGCGATGGCAAGGGGAAGGAGGAGGAGGTGAGGGGCGATGCGTACGATGTGGAGGAGATGGCGAATAGTGGTGGTGGGTTCGATGGGAATTTTGCGAGGGATGTGTTGCGCGGTGTGCTGGAGGATCTTGATGATGGAGAAGGAGCGTATGAGAGGTCGTACGGCAAATCGAGACGTAGGTCGGACGACGAAAAGCGAAAGATCAAGCAAAGCTTCATGAAGGATTGGAGTAGCGTCGATTGGACAAAGATGCTCACTTCTTGAACAATCACATCACATGCAATGTCACACAGTCGAACAGCAACAAGTCTTCAAAACGTGTGTATTCTTACGAGAACCCCAACTCTTGACCTATCACGCCTCATGACTAGGCCAAACTTTCCTACCCGGTGTCTGCGTCGGCACCCTCATCTCCCTCGGGAACAATCCTTCCAACCTCGCACCACCCGCTACCGCCTTCACCAACCTCCTCGCCTCCGCACCCGTCGGCGCATCCGCCTTCGGAGTCGCTCCCGGCAACGTGACCAAACCCAGCTCTACCAGCTTCCTGTGCTCCTTCGGACTCCTCTTGTTCGGCGCCACCTTGTACGTCGCTGCAGCATACAGTCGTTCGTCGGTAGCGCGGAGGTCGGTGAGAGCTTCGCGCAATCGTGCGTGCTTCTTATCGAGACGCGCAGCGAGCTCCTCGCGCTGTGTGCGCTGGAAGAGCAGCCAAGCGCGAGTGATGGTCGAGTGGATCTCTTCCGACGCCTCTCCGAAGGGCAAAACCGCAGAAGCGGAGGTGGCGGAGAGCGCGGCCTTGTCTTTGGCCGACGTTGGGGCAGGCGGGTAGACCATCTTGCGGATCGATTCGGTGCGCGGGTCGGCGGCGGGAGGGACGTAGTTGGGGTCATTGGGGTTGCGCGACCCTCCAGAAGGCTTGGCGGCAGTGGCGTATCCACGAACAGCGCCGAGCGTCGCACCGACCTTGCTAGCGGCCGACTTGGCTGCAGCCGCAAAAGCACCGGAGACTCCACCCGCAGACGACGACGCAGCAGCCTGCTCACGGATCAAGTTGAGCGCCGATCCAGCACGAATCCAGTCCAGATGCGCCGCACTCAACGAATGCTTGGTTGGCAGCTCAAAGGTCTCCTTCACCGTCTTGCCGTCCTTTTCGAACTTCGTCACCTTCAGCTTCACCTGCGTCGACAAATCTCCACCAGGTCGAATGAGGTCTGTCAAGTTGACCGTCTCCACCAAATCACCCGAACCGATCTTGAGGTAGTCATCTTCATTCTCGAACAGCAGCGTCAAGACACCTTGCTTGCGCAGGTTGGTCTCGGCAATACGCGCGATGCTGCGAGCGACGATCAGGTTGCAGCCGTAGAATCGAGGCTGCAGCGCCGCGTGCTCACGAGCCGATCCCTCGCCGTAGTTGTGGTCGGCGACCATCATCCAGGGCTGCTGACGCGACTTGTACAGCTTGGCGACACCGGGGATGGTGTCCTGCTTGCCCGTCTCGTAGTCCTGTGCGACGTTGACGGCGTCGAACTCGTCGTTGGTGGCTCCGATGAGCGTGTTTTCGGCCAAGTTGGAGAGGTGGCCCTTGTACTTGAGCCAGGGACCGGCGGCCGAGATGTGGTCGGTGGTGCACTTGCCCTTGATCCTCAAGAGGCAGCGCATGGTGGGGAGCTCGTACTTGCCGGCAGATGCGGTGGCGGCAAAGGGGCTCGAGAAGGGTTCGAGTGGCTCGAGACGGGCTGAGGTGGGGCTGATGAGCACCTCGGTGTCGGGCTGAGGCTCGGGCATGGGGGCGGGCAGGTAGTCGATGTCACCCTGGGCAAAGCCGCTATCGGGCAAAACATCGCTCTGAGGAGGCTCGAATTTGAATGGCTTGCCATCGGGCGCAGTGAGGCTGTCGGTCATAGGGTTGAAGTCGAGACGACCGGCGAAGGCCATCGCCGTCACGATCTCGGGTGAAGCGAGCAAGTTCCACGTCTTGGAGTTGCCGTCGTTGCGTCCACGGAAGTTTCGGTTGAACGAAGTGAGGATGACGTTGTCTTCGCCTTGCAACTCCTTTCGGTTCCACTGGCCGATGCAAGGACCGCAGGCGTTGGCGAGCACACGTCCGCCGACATCGGTCAAAACCTGCTGGATGCCGTCGCGCTCGACGGTAGCGCGGACCTGTTCGGAACCAGGGGTGACGTCAAAGCTCGACTTGACCTTCATGCCGCGGTCGCGAGCCTGCTGAGCGAGAGAAGCGCAACGAGCCATGTCGGCGTAGGACGAGTTGGTGCAACTGCCGATCAAGGCGGCGCTGAGCTCGACAGGGTGGTCGCGCGCATCGGACTTGGCCTTGGCGACGAATTCGGACAAAGGAGTGCTGAGATCAGGGGTGAATGGACCGTTGAGGCAAGGTTCGAGGTCGGAAAGGTTGATTTCGATGCGTTCGTCGTACTCGGCGCCTTGATCTGCGGCAAGCAAGCCTTGGCCAGCCGCCTTTTCAGCAGCACGAGCCACCTCGGCACGTCCCGTGGCCTCGAGGTACGAGCCCATAGCAGGAGTGAAGGGGAAGGCAGAGGTGGTAGCACCGACCTCGGCACCCATGTTGGACATGGTAGCGAGACCGGTGGCGGGGAGCGTTTGCAGACCCGAGCCAGAGTACTCGACAATCTTGCCCGTACCGCCTCGGACGGTGAGCTTGCCAGCGAGATGGAGGATCACATCCTTGGGTGTGCACCATGGGCTGAGCTGACCGGTGAGGTGGACGCCGAGCACCTTGGGAGCCATGAGTTCCCAAGGAGTGTTGGTCATTGCGTCGACGGCGTCAGCACCACCGACACCGATAGCGAGACAGCCGAGACCGGAAGCGTTGGGAGTGTGAGAGTCGGTTCCGAGCATGAGGAGACCGGGAGCAGCGTAATTTTCGAGAACGATCTGGTGAATGATTCCGGAACCAGGACCCCAGAATTCGATGCCGTACTTCTTGGAGGCGGACTCGAGGAAAGCAAAGACTTCCTGGTTGGAGGCGATGGAGCGTTTGAGATCGGCTTCAGCACCCTCGTAGGCCTGAATCAAGTGGTCGCAGTGCACGCTGGAAGGGATGGCGGTACGCGGCAAGCCGCAAGTCATGAACTGGAGCAAAGCCATCTGCGCGGAAGCATCCTGCATAGCGAGGCGGTCGATCTTGAGCTTCAAGTACTTTTTGCCTCGAATGGCGGAGACGTCGGCGCCGACACCGGCCAGGTCCTGCTCTGGGTTTCGGAGATGCGAGTAGAGGATCTTTTCGGAGAGCGTCAAGGGGCGGTTGAGTTGTGCTCGAACTGTTTCGAGGTTGGCGAGCAGTTCTGTGTAGGGTGGGACGCGGGATGGGTGGAAAGTAGGGACACGACCGTCGGCAGCGGGGGTGGCCAAGGTGCGCTTGGCACCCATGGCCTTTTGAGCTGCAGAGAGACCATTGCGGCCTCTCTGAACACGAGCGAGTGAGGCGATCATCGTGTTGCAGCGAAGGGTGAAGATGATGATGGTCTGAAGGGAAATCGACGAGCGAGCTTTCTGCGCGGCAAAAGACCGAGTCAGCCTTCTTCTGAGCGGGGCAAACTCGGGAAGAAATGAATCCTTTTTTTGTGATTTTTCAAAATTCGGCAGCAGACGGCGACGTGGCTCTCTTCTCGCTCACTTCTTCCAACTGCCAAATTGTGAATCCGACGCTCCTCATTCGCGGCTGCCCTTTGGACGGGATCGGGCGAATCGGGCCTTCTCATGGCTCGCCAACGTCGACAACAACGACTCGAAGATTTGGTCATACAGCTAGCACCTTCAATCTTGAACTCTTTACGCATTCTTTTTTCGTATTGGACATTGGTGTTGGTATTTGGTATCGGTGCTGGTTTTGTTACTGGTCTCGGTACTGGGTTTTGTTTTGATATCGGTGTCGTATCGTATAGGATGAGCAGGACTGTCGAACAGCGAATGGTGGCCGGCGCTGCCTTAAAGGTCGACTCCTTTGCCCTGGCCGAGCTCAAAGTTGCGGTTGATGATCTTGCTACGCAATGCCACTTGGTCCATCGTTGACATCAGCATCACCAGACTGCCCGAGTTGGGCGCCTCCTTCCTCCCCATAGCCTTCGCTTTCAGACCGATGATCGACTGCCAATCCATCTCGAACGCGAATCGTCGCTTGCTGAAGTACGTGACCGAATACGCGTACGAGGCGCGCAAGTACTCGAGCCTTTCCACCTCCAACGGTTCCATCTTATCAATGTGATTGCTCGACAGCTCCTTGGGCCATTCGCAAAAGTACCTTGCCACTTCAAAGGCAGAGCTGAGCGTCTGTGGCACTTCGATCGTACCATCCAGTCGTTCCAACAGACTTTTGCCGCTAAGATCGTCGACTGTGGTGGATCTGCCGTTCGTCACCGCGATCGCATTGTTGAGCGAGGGCTTGACCGCTTCCGACTGCAATCTTCGAAGTGGCACGCTGCCTGACTGCTGCCTGCTGCTCGAAGCCGTCGTCGTACCGTTGCGCTGATCCCTTTTTCGGTCCTCGATCTTCTTTTTCGTGCGTGCGTTCGTGAGTTCGTAGCTCTTCTCCATCACGCTGACATGGTTACGCAGCGCCTGCACCACATCCTTCGGAATTCGACCCATGTCTACCGCCGCTGTCCTCCAGTATCCAGAGACGTCCTTGTCTTCGGCACCACGTAGCTTCTCGGTCTGCTTCTGCAGTCGGGCTCTCAGCATTCCTTTCTCCTCCTTGCCTTCGCTCCACAGTGCGCACAGCACCGATTCGGGTCGCTTCGCATTCTTTCGAGCTGTCGGCACCTTGTGGTGGTTCTCCCGGCTGAGCCAATCCTTGTTATCCGAGTCATCATCGTCGTACGCCCAGTCGGGAAGATCGCCCATGAAGTCCTTGCTGTCTTGGATCCGCACTCGCGGCTTGATCGAGAGTCCCGTCTTGCTACTATCCAGGCACTGGCAGAACTTGTGCGCCAAGTCCACTGCTTCGGCGCTCGCCGTTCCAAACTGCCACGCTGCGTACAGATGCATGACTCCGTACAGCCCCTGCACGGCGGGTTCGAACGCTCCTGCCACGAGATGCTTGATCAGCTCGCGATCGCGTTCCTCCTTGTGCTTGTCCTTGTTCTCCGCTACAAATTCGCCCACCGTCTTCTCGCATCGATCAAAGACGTCCTCGATCTTGAATGGGCAGTCGGCGTATCGTACATCCGAGTTCTTGAACGGTTCCACCAGCTTCGGCTCCCAAAACACGCGGATTAGGTCGCCGTCGTAGTCTCCTCCACTGAGCAGCGATGCCAGCGGCGTTCGACCCTTGGTAGAAAACACCACCACGTCCCTGTAAAGGCTCAGCTCGGGTCGAACCACTGCGCGCACCTTGCGGATGTCGGTGGGCAGCAGGCAAGGGTGTCGGGTTACCAGCACGTCGCCTTCAGGAACGTGCTCGAGTCGCAGTCCAGTGTCTGGATCCACAACGTGATCGCCGCTGAACCGGAACTGGATCTCGCCCTCCTCAAGAGTGCCCGTCGGATCCGGGATCACGATGGCTTCGGCGCTTCGGGCCACTGGGATGGCAAATCTTTTGATCACTTTGCGCATAGCCATGTCGGCGATGTCGACGAGCAGGTCCGCAAGATAGGTACACGTCTCTGGATGGAATCCGACCATGAGCATTTCGTATGCACGCTCATACTTCGACAAGGGCATACCAGTCCACAAGTGTCGACCGTTCTGCCCGAAGAAGTTTTCGCGGTCGTCGACGCCTAGTCCCTCGTTGCTGTTTGCCTTGCCGCCACTGACGTGCGTCTCCATCCCCTGGGCACGATGCTCGGCCGATTCCGTGCTGCGTTTGGCCCTCACCGTCTCGACTTTGCAAAGGTGGTCTACCACGGTGGCGAGCCGCATGCGAACCGTATTGCTGTCGCCTTGCCAGTTGCAAATGTCGTTGGCGATCTTCTGCAGCTCGGCTCGCTGCATCTCTGCAAAGGTGCTGATCGGAACGCCGTTGCTTTCGAGCACGAGAATGATTTGCTTCGACAGGGTGGATGGCCAAAACGTACGACAAGGCCCGAGTAGGTCGATGATACATTGGCTCAAGTCCAAAGGCTTGTCGTTGGAATATTTGATCTTGTTTTGAGAGTCACGGATTTCGATCCAGCGCTTTGGCTTCTCGTTGGGAAGAGCAAGCTCCGCAGCCGGGTCCAGGTACCAGACTCCTTTGGCGCCGGCGACTCGTCCTTGAAAGGCGGACGGGATCGTCGTAAGGCCGAGATGCTTTGCGATATCCTTTGCGACGGCGATCGATGCACAGCCGGCACCGTCGGTCATCTCGAGTCGCTTTCCGGTCTTGGGGTCCGCATCGCCAAAGATATCGGGCACATGCTTGATTTCGTCGATGGCGGAGGCAGGGAACGACGTGGAGAGGCCGAGCTGGACACGCTGGATGTACTTGCCCAACTGCGTGCCCTCGTTCTCAGCAAAGGGAGCGTGGTGATCGATGAGATCCCAGATGCAGTCGAACTCTGGCTGGTCGGCGTTTTTGTTGAACGATCCGATCCACATATAGAAGACAGTATCGTCTTTGCAATAGAAGGCACGGTAGTAACGGTCCATGATTTGTAGGGTTCGCGACAAGAAGTCTCGGATCTCTTGCTGGATCTCCCTAGTCTTGGGGTGTGCTGCGTACCTCCGAGCGTCTTTTGAAACAGCCGCGTCCAGCTTGATGCGAAGGATGCTTTCACTACCGAATCTCCTCGAGAAGCGACAGCTACCGCCGAGCTTGGGCGAAAACAGCTTGATGCTGAACTCGCGGTGCTTACCATTCCGTCCGTCAAGATTGAGCTGTTCGCAACGTCCTTCAAAGAGGACTCGTCCTCCGAAATTTCGCATCTCCTCCTTGGAAGGGCCGATGACGCCGTTGAGAGGCGGACCGGCGCGGAGCTGAGCCTCGCGGTCGAGCTCCGCGTAGACCTGACGCTCGCGGTCCATGCTAGCTCGCGCCAAAGCGGCTCGCGCCGAAGCAGGAGGGCCGACGCTTGACTGGTCCGCGGGATCGATTGACTCCCAGATGACCGTTTCCTTGGCCGGGTCTACAAGAGCAGAGATGGAATCGAGGTGTGATTCGGACCTGATAGCGGCGATGCCATTCGTGAGGTTGATCTCCTCCATATCGATGTGACCGAGTGAGGCGAGCGAGGCAAGGAAGTATTGCACTCCCCAAGGTACAGAGAGGCGGTCAGTCCGCTTCCGCATCGCAGCGATGCGCCACTTGCCATCCACTACCATGATAGGCCGCAGGAACTTTCGAGGAGTAGGAGCAGGAGCAGGAGCCAGTGGAGCGTCTTGACCAGCGTTGTGTGCAGTGTTCGAGGGACCATTGTGAGCTTGAATGTTGCTTGCTTGGATCGGAAGGGTCTGTTTCGCGGGATCCTTGAGCTCGGGCTCTCGTTGTTCAGCTTTGACGCGAGCAACTTTGGGGATGGGGAGAAAGATACGTTCCGGAAAGCCGTCTTCAGCTAAGTCTTCCTTGAAGAGCGCCCAGGATGGTCCGTGGTTGGCGTGGAAGGTGGCCTTCGAAGGAGAAGAGACGGCGGGGCGCTGTGCGGAAGCGCAGCCAGCAGCACGGTGTGCTGGCGGAGAGTCCGAGGTCTGCGGGCCTACGGAAGATCCAGGCGTGTCGAAGGGGTCCGGTCCTGTTGCGTCATGAAACGAATCGTCCTCGCTGTCCGAGTCCGACGTCGTGAGGTCTATCATTTCGTGCATGGCGGCTTTCTTTGGAGAATCGAACAAAGATCCGAGAATGGACGAGCTGCTGTCTGGATTGATTGTCTTGGCGATCTTGTGCGGCCTGGGAGGGGTGTGAGGAAGAGCGGCCTTCGTGTCTACGGAACCTTGGTCTTGATGATACTTGTCGTGGGGGCGGGACCTTTTAGTATGGTGGTTCATGGCTATAGACGTGCGAGAAGAGGAGGGTCGATTGTCTTGAAGCGGATGCAGGAGCGGGGAATGACCTTGTCTAATGACTTAGAGCGGATGTAGGAGCGGGGTATGGCCTTGTCTAACGGCTTGAAGCGGATGTAGGAGCGGGTGATGGCCTTGTCGAATGTCTTGGAGCGGATATAGGAGTGAGGGATGGCCTTGTCCAATGTGTTGAAGCGGATGAGTGAGAGGGGGATGGCCTTGTCGAATGTGTTGAAGGGGGATGTATGGGAGATGGCCTTGTCGAATGTTGAAGCGGATGAGGGAGAGGGGGATGTGGTCGGGGAGCGAAGAGGTTCTCCTTATATCCTTTCGAGTTGGTGGTCAGTCGTGTGCTGTAGCGTACAGCAGAGCTCTGCTGTACGAGGCTAAGAGTGCGGGTGTTGCTTCCGCACTTCCGCACCTTTCCGCACTTTCAGCTCAGTCTTGTAGAGCTTCTGCTGCGCACGGTGTTCACATGCATGAAGATGAACTTAAACTCAATCCGAAATGAAGTGTGATGATCAAAAGAGTAGTGCGTTGCTCGATTTGGCGGTGATCTTAGAGAGGTGGCTGCAGCGTTCGGAGGACGGCATAGCTCGAGATTGTCGATCGTATGAGGTGGCGTTGGACTCTATAGAGAAGCGTGTCGTTCCTGTAATTACCGAAGCATGCGTTAAGAGCTGATTTGAGTTTAGCTTAGGCTCGTGATGATCACGTTGTTTCCCACGCCGATCAGTGTTGCTGGCAACGTGCCTCGTGCTCAAGGTTGAGAGTTGAAATGAGGTGCGGCACCTGAGCTGCTCGTCGTGGGCGGTGCGAATGGTGAGCGGGATCGTCTGTGGCTGTAGCCGCTAAGTTCTATGTGGTTGTGGTGAGGTTCGAAGCGGATGTTGGACGGATCAGATGATTAGTCGATGAGCGGGTGAGCCATGCAGCAAGAGCAAGCTCGGTCCCGAGCTCGTGCGATGCGCCCGTCACAAAGCAAGACAGGCAAGATTGATGGCAACGGTAAGGTTAAGATTGACGAAAGATAAGCTCGTGAGAAAGGTGATGCTCAGCGTTGCAAAGTGTGACAGGGTTGTGGAGAAAGGCGCGCTGTTTGTGGAACAAACATCTCCGCACAATCACATGTGATTGTGATTCTAAAAAAGGGTCCAAGCTCAGATCGGGTCGATCAGCTTACCGATCGGTGTGCGGATCATGATCAGCGATGTGCATGAAAAAGTGTTTGTTTCAGTTTTGTGCGCAGCAACATGCGGAACAGCTCAGTAGAAGTTACACAACCTCCTCTCGTGTCTCTCTCGCTTCGAAACCTGCCAAACACGGCAAGTCGATCCACCGTACCGAGCTGAGCTGTTTCCATCCACTGCCGAGCTCTTCTTCCATCCGCATGCTTCTTCACTACTCTTTGTACCATCCATACCATCATCCTTCCACAACCGCATCCGCACCCGCACCCGCACCCGCACCCGCACTCAGCATCAGCGGCAGGCAGCGTGGGTGTATGGTCCTTCCGCAACCATGAGCGCCAACATGCTTCTCTCGCCAGATGAGCTTCACTGCCTCAAACGAAAGCAGCTCACCAACCTCTGCCGACGCTTCGGCATCAAGGCCGTTGGCAAAAACGCCGACCTCATCCAACGACTTCAGGAGTACGCTGCCTCCAACATCCCCGCCGACAGCCCTACCAAGGGCAACGTCGCCATCTTGCGCCATGTCAAACGTCGTAGGCAGAGCGATTCGAGTCACGAGTCCGGAGATGACCAGCATACCATCGAAGAGCCTTCCGCACTGAAGTACCCTCCATTGACTCCACGTACAAGGCAGAAGAGGGTGTCCGACCTCGTGCAAGCTATCGAACAGGTCAAGGAGCAAGACGATGATATGGACACAGACGATGACGACGACGATGTTGAGGAGCGACTCGGCTCGCAGAGGAACACCATCGCTTTCCCAACCTCTTCTCCCGCACCACGTCGTCCGCTTCTTCCGCCCCTTTCAACAGACATTGCAGCAGAGACAACGTCCACACAGCCACTCCGCATCATCAAAGCGCTACCTAGCTCCAGCCGCATCGCCTCGCCTTTGTCCACCGAGACGATTCTCGAGATGAGCAGCCCCTCCGCCGTCAAAATGGGCAGCGCCTCGAGCCTCTATCCCGACCTGACCACCTTGCCTCTACCTCAGGGCGTTTCCAGCGATTGTCTCGCTAGCTCTTCGACACTCCCATCCATCACCTCTCGGCAGTTTTCGGCTGCAGCAGCATCCGTATTGGCCGAGATGAATGCACGTCTCACCGCAGCTGGACGATCTGTCACTTCCGGCTCGCTTGCAAGCATGTCGACCGCCGGCCAAGGCACCTGGAGCAACCTTGCCGCATCCGCTTCATCTCAGGGCATGTCGAAGAGCCGTTCAGGAAGATACGAGATCCACCACGAGCGACAATTCAACAAGATGGATTCCATTGTAAATCACTATGCTGCTCGACGTGTCGGCGCTGGCTTGCCAGAGAAGAGCAGTGCGGATGCGAGCAAGTCAAGTCAATCCGGCGAGTCGTCATCATCCAACAACGCTTCCACTTCATCTACTGTAGCAGCGACGCCACGAATGACCTCCAGCACCTCTACATCTCGTCGCGCACGAGTAGACGCTTCCACCTCGACTCGCAGTCTAGCTGCGATGACCCGCTCGACCAGCGCGCGCAAAGCACCACCAATGCAGCGACGTCCTCTGCCCGTTCCCCCCATCTCGCAAGCCAAGCTGCCATCGTCGCTCAGCAAATCGGTCTCCTCGCACAAAGTCGCATCTGCCCGCCAGGCGTCCAGCGCTACCACCAGCACCAGCAACGACCCTTCTCGCGCAAAGCGTCTCCGACTCGCTGTCACAGAAGACCACGACGCTCTGCAGAACACCGTCCTCGAGATCCCACCGGAGAAGAAGACGGTCGTCATCCGCGTCACCCGACCCGACAAGGAAGGTATGCCGTACAAGTTCAGCGTGGCTTCCTCTTCGTCCGACAGCAAAGTCGACGGTCCGACGCGTGCCGCTTCTTCGCTCCGCAAGAGCGTGATCAAGGCGACCAAGGGCACGTTTGCGGGGAGCGGCTCGTCGAAAAAGATCGCTGCGAGTGCGCAGTCGCAGAAGAGAGAGGCGGTGTTTGCGAAGCAGCAGCGAGAGCAGGCCGTCATGTCTCGCAGCATGAGTTCTCGCGCGAATCTGGCGGCTAATGCTGGCAATGCAGGAATGCCCACTTCGCCTAGCGTCAGGAACAAGTTTACTGGTCTTACGAGCGTCTCCGAGGCGCCTGTTCGTACCGACGTTCGAAAACCCTCGGCAGCCATGTCAGCGATGAGCGGAGTAACGACGCAAACAGCCTCCACGGAAGCCAGCAAGCACGGTAGCGTCAGCAGCAGCCGTTTCGGCGGAAGCATCCGAAGCAGCGTCTCGCAAGGCCTCGGTAGGGCTGAAGCTGCTCGTCAAGCCCGCCTGAAAGAGATCAAGGCTCGAACGAAAGCGGCGTTGGCCGGATTTGGTAGTCAGCGTAACGTCAGCTCTGCGACCACCACTTCGACGAGCACCGAAATGACGACTGCTTCTGCTCGCAAAGCCGTCCCCACAACCCCCGCCTCGTTCTCGCCCAGCGTCATGAAGCCCACCATTGCAAGCCTCAACCGATCCACAGCTACCGCCATCACAACCTCCTCCCAGCCTATGCTCAACCAGGAGCGACCGCTCTCCACCGCCCTCGACAGCATCTCCCCCGGCATTGCTAGCGACAACCTCCTCCGCCGAGCAGTCACGATCCATGGCAGTGTATCTCGAGCACCGCCACCCACCCCATGCCTGACCCCGCGCTCCTCTTCGCTGCGCCACCTCCGCCGCGTGATGCGCAAGCAGCAGAAGGAAGCCGACCTCGAACAGGTGCGGATCGCGGCGGCTGAGAACATCGCCCCCGGAGCCGTGGTGCCGTCGGTCGTGCACCATGCCAAGAGCGACGAGCGGGAGGAGAAGCCGACGATCCGTACCGTTGCTGCTCGAAGTTCGCCGACGAAAACGGGGGTGTACGCGACGCTGCCGAGCAAGGTGCAGAGTACGCCGGGGTTGAGGGGGATGGTGAGGCCTGCGGGACCGCGGGCTGCGTTGGTGGCGAGCAGAGCGGCGACTTCGGCGGCTTTGAATCGGATGTGATTTGCGAGCTTGGTTTTTCGTTTTCTTATTCCAGCAGGGTGGTGATGGCGATGCCAAGTTGCGTCGCTTCTTCGCCACCCGTGTCTCTTTCATACCACATCTTTCGCTTTCTTGTTTTCATGCTGCGCTCAAGCAGCCTTTCAAAGATACCCCCGACCATTTTTGTCAGAATTGCACTTCTTTTCCAACCACATGTTCTCCACGCTTCTGCCCGACCACGAACGACGAACTTGAGCAACAAGGACACAAACGCTGCCACACCAGACGAAACAGATCGACGACGTCATGTAAAAAACACTTGTTTTAAGATTGTCCACACCTAAAAAGACTAAAAAGAGAGTATTGTATAAGAAGGCTGGCAGCAGCCGCACCGGTCCATCTACAGTATTCGGACGGGGCTACTTTTTCTACGAAGCTAAGCAAAAGACGCACAGCGGAAAAAAAAAAAACTAAGCAAGCATGGCGATCGCCGACAGCAATCCGGCCGCGGCGATGGAGCCGCCGACGAGGAGGGTGGGGAAGTGGTCGCTGTTCGCCGCCGATTTGGCCGAGGACTGGTTCGACTTGCTCGATCCTGACGCGGAGGAGGAGCCCGAACCGGTGCCAGTGCCGGTGGCGCCCGAGATGCCGCCGGTCTGCGTGCCCGTCGCGGTCTGGCTCATCGCCGAGCTCGGGTTGTAGCTGTGATCGCCCGCCTTGATCTGCGAGCCGGAGGGGAGGCCGGTGGCGTTGATGTTGCCGGCGATGTACTGCGCAAAGTTGGGGTAGGTGATGGCTTCCGGGTACGGGTTGGTCTGGTTCATGCATGCGGTGAGCGGTACGATGTGTTTGAAGACGGCCTTGATCTTGGGGTACTGCGCCATAAACTCGTCCATGGTGTGGCCGTTGATCTCGTGGGTGAGCACGATGTTGCCCTGGCCGGCGGAGGGACCCGCGGTCTCCTTGGCGATGATCGAGGCGTAGTTGGCGTCGATGCTGGCGGTGGGGAGGGTGCCGTACGGCAAGATCTTCCAGTCGTTGGTGTCGTCCGTCCACAGGACCGATTCGAGACCCAATCCTTTGGCGATCGCTCGAACACGGTCATCGATATCGCCAAAGGGAGGGCGCCAGCAAGTAGGCGTAACA
The DNA here is from genome assembly GCA_001748505.1 of Sporisorium iseilematis-ciliati. NCBI lineage: Eukaryota > Fungi > Basidiomycota > Ustilaginomycetes > Ustilaginales > Ustilaginaceae > Sporisorium > Sporisorium iseilematis-ciliati. Next base: position 18,829 of record MJEU01000094.1, on the reverse strand, counting down.
CCAACGACGTCCTTGATCACCTTGGCGGTGTAGTACAGCTCGGCAAAGACCTGCTCGTCGGGGAAGGCGGTCATGTACTGGTGGCTCCAAGTGTGCACGCAGATGTGGTGACCGTCGACGATACCACGCTGAGCCTCGAGGGGCCAGTCGAGCACGTTGGAGCCAATGTAGAACATGGTGGCCTTCTGGTTGTTCTGCTGCAAGAAGTCGTAGAAGGCGTTGTGGGTGCAGTTGGGGCCGTCGTCGAACGTCAATCCCCAAGTGTCGGGTTCGGGGCACTGAACGAGATCGTTGGGGAGGTTGGGGTGCTTGGGGTTGTCACAGCCGTTGAAGGTCCACCAGCAGTCCGGGTCGGTCTTGGGGTAGGTGGGGGTGAAAGCGGTGAAGTCGCCGTTGACCTTACCCTTGGGAGTGATACCGGCGGGAATGATGCCGGAAGCCTTGATGTTGTTCCAGACACTCATGGCCTCGGTGTCACCGGGAAGGATGGTGGCATTTTCCCAAGGGGTAGGGAACTGCTTGGCGATAGCAGCGACCTCAGGAAGGTAGTAGGACGTGCACTCCTGCTTGGCATCCTTGATCGCGGCCTGCTCGGGCTCGGTGGTGGCACGAGGCTTGATGGCATGGTGAACTGGCGAGCCACGCTTGTGAATGAGCCTGTCGTACTCGCCGCTGTCTCGGTGGCGACGGTAGAGGTTCTGGATGTGCTTGGGGTCAGCAACACCGCGGCCGATGTTGGCGGAGACCGTCGAGGCGAGCGTCACCGCTGCGACGATGGCTGCTGATGAGAGCTTCATGGTCGTCTATGTGTTGAATTGGAGGGAGAAGGAAAGACTGCCACGACCAAGGGGAGAGGGAAAGGTGTAGAGGGTCGAGGGAGCGGATGTGGTTGGAAGGAAGGTAACAAGGTGGTACGGAAAGGAAGATGGGTGAAGGCAGGATGGATAAATAGGATCCTCAAAGGTCATTTCAGTTTGGAGGACTTTGAATCCGACAGGGTAAGAGTGTGTCAGACGATTGGAGCAGTCACGTATGCAAGTGCCTGTGGGTCTGTGGGCGCTACATGAGAAGGGGGGACGAGCGGACCGAAGGTGAAGGGGGGCGGAAACCCACTCAAGCTGCAGAAAGACCGGCGGAGAGGCTCGAGCAAACAGCGGCGGTTGCGGCGGCGGTCGGAGAGAATGGGGATTGGGTTTCCGAGGCGGAATGCATGTGCATGGCGCACCAGAAGGAAGAGCAAACTCTCGAAACCTTGAGGCAAAGGAAAACTTAGGGGCCCGGAGTAAACAGCAGGTCTTATGCGAGCCGCCGGGATGAAGACCTGGCCTTGCAGACACGGTCGTTTGCCATTCCAGCGCCGTGTGTTGCTTGCATTTGACGAGCGACGATCCGATCGGTGACTTCACTTGATGCCAAAACCTCATGTGACTCTGTGCATGCCAACGGGCTTCGATGGACAAATTGCGACGCTAAAGTAGAACAAAGGGCACGGATCTGCGAAAGTTCACGTCAAGGACCAGACGACATCCCGAGCGAGCGAGCAAGGGCAGCAGGCATCAATGCGCATTGCCGGCGAACCGTCGGTTGAGAGGTTCCAAGTTGGTTTGCTGGCATGCCAAAAACGCATGGTTTACTGCACCGAATGCAGGCTCCTTTTACTAGCGAGCAGTCCCAGGGGGAATGTCGATCCCGAGCTAGTTGAGACAGCTGTCCGTCCAGCTGCGCGCGCGCGCCAACGCGTCTTTTCCTTCAGAAAAAAGTGCCAGCTCGGCAAGCAAAGGACATTTTTGGTGATTCTTTTGCAGCTCCGCGAGATCAAGCTTTTGTCCTCGTTCACGCGCTATCAGAGTTAAGAGACCGACACTCACGACGGTAGAGTATCCATGTCTGCGAAGCTTTGGAACGAGAAGCACCCTCGAACGCAGAATGACGAAGATCGAGCAACCGACCGAGCAACCGACAAATGTTTGCGCGAAATGATGTTGAAGATCGAAACCATTCCGAAACGCTGTTGGCATCGTACAGCACAGCACAGCACCGCAGCTCGGGAAACAAAAGGTGAAAAGTTGCAGCTGCACAACCTCGCAACGCAACTCCGGTGATCTACATTTGATTTCGGTCTAAGCGAGACGCGATGGAAGCATTCTTTTTTTTCCAGTTTGTATTGGGCGTGTATTCAAAAAATCACCGAGCCGTCGGTATCACCCACTCTTTTTTTGGAATTCAAGTTTGTTGACAGCTGCGGTACGCTCACAACATTCCTGCTTCGAGAGCAGCTCATCGCCAATATCTCTCGCTTGCCATTGTTCATGTTCCGTCGACCCGCTGATCGGGGTCTCACCATTGATCGTCGCTGAACATGTGTCCATTTTGGAGAATCAATTTGGGCGGTTGACGGAGTCAGAAACCACGGCTGGGTTTCCAGCCGATACAGCACTGTCTTGCCAGCTCAGAGTGTTTTTTTACCTGTGTGGACCCTGGAGGGCGGATTTCTTAGCGCCGATCTTGACCGGCCAAAGCTGTGACCCCTTTCATGCCGGCCGCTACTGCGCCCCTGAGTCCGTGCTTCGTGTCGCGGGCGAATCTTGCGACGATTCGTACGACAACGATGTCGGCGTACACACAGTCGGCGAGTTCAAAACGAACCACATGCGTCAACCGTAGGAAGGGGGGCACATGGGCTCCGGTACCGATGACGATCTTCACGAGCTCGCTTGCAAGGAGAAAAAATTCCCCGGTCGACAGATTTTTGACAGATCACCATCGTGTATTGGCGAGGTATGACAGCAAGACCTCGTTTGGCGGTGTGACAGATCAGTCCAAGTCGCCGAGCGTGTCTTTTGCGAGAAGTCGCCGAGAGGTGATTGCAACGGTACGACTCGTTCACGTCCGACAGCTGGACACCGAAGCATCCCTCGTCGTGAGCGGTCGACACACGCTGCTCGGTCAGCGTCATGTGAGAACTAGTTGATGCGTTCTTGTCCGGGTCTGAGTTGTAGTCAAATTCAAGGCCAGCAAATGAGGCGGCTGATTGCTGAAAGATGATGTCGACTTTCTGAGCCAGTCAAATGTCTGTCTTCGTGCGTGTGAATAGGTTGCCAGACAGAGCCTCGCATCGGGAAACTTCAGATCAAACCGATCGCAGCCCGTATCGATCCGCATCAGGATCACGTATGGCGACGACCACTTCCACCCCAATACACATCCCTCCTTGACTCTTGGCCCCGCCCGGTACATGAAAGCGATCATGCTGCGCTTTCGTCGATCTTTGAAAGATGGGAAAAGTGTATTGCCGTGTCGCCTGGCGTGAGCAGCGAACAGCAGCACCTCTTGAAGGGCACCAATTCTTGCTGATTTTGCCTGCCATCCTCGATGCTTCAGACTTCATCGAACCCCTGCACGTTAACGTTCAAGCGTCCAAGACCGCATTGTATCCACCGGAACGTGACCAACCCGGAATCATCGAACGAGCAGCACCGAGCAACGGCGAACCGGACTCACCAGCACCTTGTCGGGTGGACGACTTTGCTCTAATCCTTTGGCTTGACAAGAGCGTTTCCTCCAACTTTGTCTGAAGCCGCCTCGTCAGCCTCTACATTACGCTGATGCCGACTCTCATCGTCGTCGAAGTTCTGACGCCTCATCCATGCCCACTTTTCTCGAAAGCAATCTCACACGTCTATTTCTCTTTCGAGGAAACTTCAGCTCGATACGAACAAAGGTCGTTTCGTTCAAAGGTGGTGTGCGAGCTAAAGCAGGCCGTCGTGCGATCCACAGTGTTGCATTTGCGAATGCGATTCTTTTTTGATCGGCTCTTCGTGTACGCAACCAACTCACAAGCGACTCGATCATTGAGCAGATACACTTATTGTCTACTTTGTCGTGCACCTCTCCTCCGCCGTCGCATCTGCTAGCGAGGTGCGCTATGGTGTGTCGGGCAACAACGTTTGGCGTTGGATTGAGTCCACGACTCGCTACTCGACAGGTCGTAAAGGGGCTGAGGGGCGTTGGAGGAGGGGCGTCAGGAGGGCGAGAAGGCAGGCGAGGGTGTCTGGCCAACCTCCGTCACTCCACGTTCAGAGCGTGGTCGACACAGCTCAGTGCACGCCTAGAGCAGCGTCCGACATCAACAGCGCGGATTGTCGAAGGGTGAGTAGACATGGGGCTGTCGCCGTCACTCAACTGTTGCACTACGCTGCATTCGTGATTGCAGACGGTTCAGCTGTCGTCGGGGATCGTCTCACACCAACATCGATCGCCCTTTTTTTCACGAATCTCCATTAGCACCCATCCGATCACTTCCATCACACGCCACTGGTGAGAGGTGGATAATTCGACGACTCGGATTGCGAAAGCATCAACTCGATTCGGGGGAGGCGGTTGCTACAGCAGAAAAAGAACTGGGGAGAGCACACGACGGACCTTTGAAATGTTTTTCGGTTTCGCTTTTCGTTTTCTTTCTTGCTCGACTTTGGTTATGAACCCTCCTTCAGTTGGGCATCATCGGGATTTCTGGACTCGACGGAAGACTTGAAACTTGCACCCTGCGTAGCATTGCTATTCAGCTCGGGGCGGGGACCCGGATGATCGATCCTAGGGGCAAGTCGTTTTGCTTAACAGCAATCGCACTTGGCACAACCCTTGGTGCACGTGCAGGCAGCGCCGTCGGCTTCGCACTTGCACTGCTTCTTCTGCTGCTGCTTGCAGGCGCAGGCGGTGGTGCAGCCGGAGCACGAGCAGGCGCCGGGGGCGCAGGTGCAGGTGCCGTTGGTGGACGAGGAGCAGTTGCAGGCCATTTTTTTGCGACGAGGTGTTTTTTGAGGTGGTGGTGGTGGTGTTTGGGGTAGAGTGTTTGAAGTAGTGCGTTTTGTGTGTGTCGAGTAGAGTGTTGATGGAGGTCGAGGGGGGAGAGGCTTGAGCAAGCGGAGAGGTTATATACCTTTCACACTCTCCTTGAACTCGTCGTGCACGGTGCAGTCAAACCAAGTCATCTCTGAGGGTCGAGGGTGAGTGATGCGCGGCGAAAATCGCGCAAACACTGCCAAAGTGCCCCCTCGATCCACCCGCACACGACATCCCAAAGCAACGGCTGAGTCGAAATTTGCGCGATTTTCGCCGCCAACCCTTGCGCTTATCGCGCGCAGCAGCACACCCCCTTAACAAGCTCGCTCGGCCAAAGCCGAACAATTCACCGTGCAGCAAACGTCGCGCATCTAGAAGCATCGACGCTAGCGCAACTCTAACCTAAACAGCGGTTGCGAAGTGTGTCGCGGTCTTTGCCCGAACTGCGCAGCCGGCTCATTTCGGATGAGCTCACCATCTCGGACAGAGCCAAGCGCTTTGCCGAACCACCTCATTCAACCCCTGTCTCACCAACACCCCTCTCACCCACGCTCGGCAAAGCGCACACAACCAGCTCGTCCTCTCATGCAAAACCAAAGCTAAACACAAAATGCATTGACTTACAAAACAATCCGCACACAAACGTATCCATACACAAACCGCCGCCTCGCTCACCTTCTGCGCGACTGACTCGTCCTAGCAGCGTCCAACATAGCACTTGAACCTGGGGCGATGGCAAAGTTCATCTCCCCGTTCACCCCTGCCCCTCCTGCGAAATCCGAATTGGCAGACGAAGACGTCGACATGCCGCCGTACGCTTTACCCACGTTCTCGTCGATAGTACCGAAGGAAGAGGTCGAGCTGGTCGAACTTGAAGAAACCAGTCCTTGACTGGACGAGGACGGACTGAGATGCCCCATCGAGACCTTACGCGATCGGTCGTTGGGCCGGTACGAAGTGCTACCCCAGTCACCTGTCCGGTTCATAGCTCCGATCCCACCCACAGACATACTGCGTGCGCCCTGCGGATGACTCTCGACACCTGAACGCTCCGTGCTGCGGTACGCCTCATTACCGCCACCGTCTGCCGAACCATCTTGCGCATTCTGCTGCTGAGAGATCGCTCCATATCCATGCGTCGGTGAAGCACGACCAGAGCTGTTGCGCATGCCCAGCCAGGCACGCTCCTTTTCAGCTTCCGATCGATACGGTCGACTCGGGTTGGAACTGTGCTTTCGCTCGACGGACGATGCCGTCTGCCCTGTGCCCCTTCGGTCGTCTCCGCGCTGCTGCTGCTGCGTCCCATCCGCACCCAAGCTTGCCGGTCGAACTCCCGCCTTCTGTGTCGGTCTGCCCATCTCTTCCTCCCCATCCTGGCTGTTGCCAGGCCACAGCGGCTCCGAAGATTCAAACTGATTGCCCAAACCAAGATAATCAGTCGTAGCCGACTTGGCTTGATCATGATGATTCGATCCGTCCGCAGACCGCGGATCAGGCACTAGCCGGTAAGGAGTATTCGCCTGCAGCGCCTTGACGTCCACCACCTGTCCAACCACAAAGCCCGTCGATCCTCCCAGTTGTCCCGCGTGCGAGCCCATGGTCTTGAGATCGTCGTCAATCTGTCGATGCTGCATACCGTATCCTGGCTGTCGCATGGGCGTCTCTGCAGTTCGTCCGCGATTAGCACCAGCCGGTGCTCGATTCGGCTTGACCAGCCCGTTGCGCTTCTGCTTGAGTGCGGCACCGTTTCCTCCTCCCGAACTATTCTGAGACCACTGCTCCGAGCTCGACGAGTCTTCCGAGTCCGGACCGCTGGAAGAAGTGTCCATGCCATCATAGGCACTCGCAGTGTCGACATGAGACGAAGATGCACTTCCATACCCATTGGGACCGGCGCCGCCAGAAGCTTGGCCCGCGGCATTGTGTCCATTCTGCTCCGTCGCCTGCTGTGCATTGTTGCTCTGATTCTGCTGCACTTGACCGTGCTGCTGTTGAGACTGCGCTCCACCGTATTGTCCCTGGTTCGACCGATTGATGATGCTCAGATACCAGAACATGAGGTTCGAAATGAGCACCTGCTCGTACAACGGCCGACGCGGGTTGGCCAGCTTGATGTGACTGAGACGATATACAGCGCGCTCGATGTGGATGGGATAGCGCGAGTAAAAGTAGTTACCCTTGCCGTACATGCCCATCTCACTACGCTCCAGCAAGCTGCCAGCAGTCAGCTGCCCGTTCACAGGTCGAGGTCCGGGAGGTCCAGCTCCCTCGTCATGGCCCTTCTTCTTACCGAACAGCGCACCGAGGAAGCTGGAAGAGCTGCTCTCCTCCCTTTCCTTCTCCTCCCTCTCGCGCTCCTTGCGTTCTCGCTTCTCGTGCTTTTCCCGTTTCCTCTGCGACTCCTTCTCCATCTTGGCTCGATCATCTTCATCATCCTTACCGAGTCCAAACCAAGACAATCCAAAAGCACCCTTGCGTTCCTTTTCCTTATGCTTGGTCGTAGCTGGAGGCGGCGACGAGATCTGCTGCGGAATGCCTTGGGACTGCCTGTGCGCTTGCAGAGATTGCTGCTGCTGCGGTGACGTGACGATGGGCGCGATTTGAGGTTTGGAGCCGGGTTGTGCTTCGCGCCGTTGCAAATCGTGCGTGGAGGAAGGGCTGGAAGGATACGATGGCTGGCTGGTGGTGGTGGTGGTGGTGGTGGTGGTGGTGGTGGTGGAAGATGGACGAGAGGCTTGCTTCTGCTGATGCGGCATCGTCTTCTCGAACGACGGCACGGGAGGAAGATGCGACACTGGGATCGGCTTGATCTGGTTGCTGCTGGTCGTGTATCCGTCCGGTCGAGGAGTCTCGAGTGGATCAGCCACTCGCGAGGCAACTGGCGTAATGTCCGAGTCTTGCAAAGCGGGCTGCAACGCCGGCAAGCTCGTCAACGATTCCTGTGTAGGCGTCTGCGGCGGTGAAGGCGATCTTTCGAGCTCGTGTCGCGCCACAGCACCACTGGGAGCATTCCCATCCGAGCCCGCGCTGTCCATTGCTGAGGTCAGGCTGGTACGATGCGATACATCCGACTGATACGAATCGCGCGAGTAGGCATCTACGATCGAGTCAGTCGCTTCCGTCGAAACGGGGCGCGAAGAGCTATCACCAGCCGACGAGTCATCATCGGCACCCGATGACATCTCCGACTGCCCACTGTGACGCCTCTCCATATCCTCTGCATTGCTCTGCTGCAGTTCCCACGCACGGCTGCCCTCGGAAGGAGTGGTCGTAACATCGTCCGTAGAGCTGCGAGGCCCACGTCGTCGCGAAGCCAGACTGCCTCGGGTCGAGTCGCCCGAAGCCTTGCGCATCTTTGTCCTTGCAGCTCTCCTCAAAATTTGACCTGGCTTTGGCACGATGATAGGCGCATCCGGATCCTCGATAGGTTCTGCAGGCATGGCGTCGATCGTGTCCAAGTCAGGCGTGGTGTTGAGACTGAGAGTGCGACGGAGGACGCTGCGAAGCATGGCGGGATCCTGGCTCTGACTCGCTTGCTCGGCGGCTGCTTCGAGCTTTTGCAGATCGTCGATGGTGAGGTTGGGCAACGCCAAGCCATAGGTGCCTCTGCTCAAGCCGCTGCGATTACGCTGAAGCGGCCGCGGCGCCTTCTCTTCGTCCGTGTCATCAGTATCTTGATCGGGACGATACTGGCGCCGAAGCGTACTTCCTCTTCGTGATAGCGAGGTGGATCTACCGATGAGTGCGCCGCGTGCATCGTTGGAGTCGTGCTGGCTATCTTGCTGCTGCTGACGACGAACCGAGTTGAGTCGTTGTGCTATGGGCGAGTCACCCACAGCCAGAGGCGACAATGTGTCATCGTGAGTAGCTGCGTCGTCTGCCCCAACGTGCTGAGTGACAGCACGAGCAGCATGCTCCTTGATGAAGTTGCGAAAGTCGGAGGGCGAGATTTCGGGATGCACAGAAGCTGGCACCCAGAAGAGATGGCTGGGATCCTTGGGTGATTGCGAGCTGGCTGAGCTGATGCTGGTCGGAGAGCTCGCGAGAGGTCTCGAGTCGAATCCATCCGAGGTCGGCGAAGCAGTGACGGGTGACAGGCGTGTGGGCGAAGCTGCAAATTGGTCCGAGGTGGATGAATGATCAGAGCCTCTGCCCCTGCGTCTCGCGGTGAAAGAGGCACGCTCATTTGAATAGCCTTTGGCGGGAGAGAGGGACGAGGTGGAGGAGGACGAAGAAGGAGTTCGTATTGGTACGGCGCCGTCATCTACCAAGCTGTAACCACGCCTCTCGCGCTCTGGTGATGGAATGGAGAGAAGCTCCTGACCACCACCGTAGGCAGCTGCGAGGTCGGGAAGGTCTGGGTCGAGGACGGGTCGGTTGACCGAGAGCCTGCGATGCGATTTGAGCGCTTCGACCTCGCGCGCAAGCTCGTCGTCTGTGATGCGCATTGGACCGCCGGACATGATGAGGATAAGCTCGCCGACTAGCGCTTGTCAAGGAATACTGGACGATGATGTGTGGTCCTTATTCCAAATGGGTACGGAACAAGGCCTCGTGAGGGCCGATCAGCCGAAAGGAAGCACAGAGAGCGAGCGGCGGATCAGTTGAACATTGGCAGGGCGAGGTGGTGAGGACTTGCTGAGTTGGAGCAGGCCTGTCGGATGAATGTGTGTTCGGTGGATGAGAATGTGTAATGGGGGGATGGACGAGGTGAGAATTCCGTAGGATGTTGAATCGCGATCAGCTGAAGTGGGTGGATAATGTCCGGAAGTGATCGAATGAATGCAGCGAACGGGCCTCCTGAGGCTTGGCACGAAGACAAGAAGTCCAGATGAGGAGGATTGCTATCGTCGAGGTATTGCGAGTGGACGGGAAGATCAAGCTGGCTCGAGTGCTCGGTATTCGGCGACGGGAAGGATGCGTGTCCGATGCGAAGGATGCGTGTCCGATGCGAGTCCTTCAGCACGGTGCTTTTGCGAACAGAAAGAGAGAGAGAGAGAGAGGAAAGACGAGTCTCGATCGCGTCGACCGCGTGCCGAGCAAGCTCCAGGAATAGGACGTGATGGATGGTGAATTCGAAAGTGCGGAAGGTTGCGAAGGTCGAGGATGGAGATAGACACTGATTGATTGAGTGAGGTGTGTGAGTGAGTGTGTGTCGAACCGATGATTGAAACTGAAAGCGAAATCCGTAGCCAACAGCAACAGCAGCAGGTGAGTGCAGCTTGTGTGAGAGAGACTCTCTCTCTCTCTCAGTGTGCCTTGGCAGCAGCCAAAATTGCGGGTGGGGAAAGCCGAGTTGGAGAGCGAGCGACGAAAACCAACTTGGCACAGCAGAGCTACTCTACTCTACACAGCGTGCGTGTCTGCTCGAAAAAAGGGTTCCAAGTGTTCTATCGCCTCCTCCTGCTGCTGCTGCTGCTGCTGCTGCTCTCGAACAAGTTGCGATTTTTTTGACTCTAAATTTCCAAAATAAAAGTAGGGCACACGAGGCTGTCTCTTCTGCCAAGCTGCCGGTCCGTGTCTGCTGCTGCTTGACCGCTTTCTCCATGGCCATAGCGCGCCGACTCAGCACTGCAATCGCGATTGGCGCAGATCGGGCCAAGGTCGCTAGCAGAAGCTGACAGCACAGCTTCCACACAGCTTTGCTTGGTGGCCGACGCAAGGACAAGCCGCCCTTATGTCCCACCTCTCATTCGCCGATACATTGCTTACACCACATCGTTGAAAGAAGGAAGAGAGAAGTTGGAATTGCTCAAACACACGGAACCATCGAAAAGGAACGGGCATGCTATCTGTAGTCGTTTTCTACATATGGAAGAGGGGGGTATCTGAGAAATGATTGTTGTATGCAAAAGGGACGCCTCTCGGCTACTTTAAGTTCTTCAACCGCATCGACGACTTGAAACTCTTCAGACGCTGATGTCCGCCGTCGCCCATCGAGCTGAGGTCGGACGAAGACGCGGTCGCCGTCGAACCTGTCGCCCACAGCCGGTCTTTCTTCTTCTTGCCGTCGGATTTCTTCGTGTCTTCCTTCAAAAACGCAGCTTCAGCACGCAGGATGCTGATCGGTTCGTAGTGCTGCACTGCGGAAGCGGCGCCGACGTTCTTCTTGTGCCTGGCGAGGTGTTTGTGCGATAGACGGTGGCCGTGGGAAGCGGAAGCGGAAGCGGCGGCAGCGGCTGCGGCTTGGACGCGTTCGGGGAGACGGTTGAGACGTTCGAATTCGGCTGGGTCGACTTTTCCTTGCAAGTAGTGGTTGGATAGCAAGGGAGGTAGGTCTTCAGCTTGGACGCTGTGGCTGCTGCCTGCGGTGCCCGAGTCGGAGCCAAAGGTTTCAGCTTCGACGTCGAGACCGATCTCGGCGTCAAGACCACAGCTCATGGCTTGCATGCGTGCTCGTTGGATCATCTCGCGAGGATCTAGGTTGAGGTCTCGAAGGCTGCTGTGGTTGGAAGAGGTGATCGAGTTGGTGCGCGTGTCCGTGCCTCTGCTGATGCGTCTGGTGCGCACGGTGCCGGCGTGGTCGTTGCTGTGCCCAGAAAGGCTGGGTGGGCGGAAGGCGAAGACGTTTTCTTCGCTGTCGGGTGTCGAGACGCCGTTCGTGCAACCGTGCACCAGGCTACCATTTCGTGCTGAAGTGTGACATCCAGCGGTGGGAGTGGCTGCGAGCGGATGATCGTGACTCGGCTGCAGTCCAGCTATTTTTCCGATCGTCGAGGCCGTGCCGCTCTCCTGACTGTTGGTCGAGGGGGATGGCATTGCAGGCAACGGCGGCAGAGGAGCATCGACAGGAGGAGGACGCTCTCGTAATCGCCTCGCATCGCTCAGAGTACGAGAGCGTGTCGGTGCTGGGATGGGTCGTTCTTCCTGCTGAGCCTCGTCGAGCACCGAGTTAGCTGCCCCACCTCTCATGTTGGCCATGTTGGCGCGCATCCTCAACGCGCTGATCGTGTTGACGGGTGCGTCGGCGAAAGGACTTGTGATGCCATCATTCGACCTGACTTTGCCCTTGTCGAGCACCAAGTCGTCCAAAGCAATGTCGATAGCGTCGACGTTCCACTGCTCTTTCTGAGGCGAAATATCCTCATCCCTCGGGGGGACACCAGGAAAGTTGAACGCATCCTTGTGATGACTATCGTCCGAAGCATAGCTTGTGCGCGAGTCGGTAAAGCCAAGTATAGGCAGAGAATCAACGTCGATATCGCCCTCATGCTGACCAGCAGAAGCCTTGATGCGCTGCATCTTCTTCTTCTTCATACCCGTCAATCGCGACTCGCCTTTCGCATGGTCGCGCTGCACAACCGGCTCGACAAACTTGATCAGCGTGGGCTTGGAAGCATTGCTGACGGGCACTTCGTCAATGTCGGAAGTGTCGTCGTACGAGGCGGGTACTTCCGAAACGAAGCTGGCGCCACAATCGCTCTGCGACATGTTGTGGGGGTAATCGCCGAATTCGGGTCGGCAGACGGACGAAGGCGTGGACTCGGTGTAGGTGGTGATGCTGTGCGATAGGCTGGGCTGGCTGGCGTTGGACGGGAAGCGGACAGAATCAAAGCTGCGATCGTACGAGGGCTGGCGGTACATGCCCTCTGCGGACTTGTGCATCGAAGATGAAGTGTTGTAGTGTCGACCTCGCTGTACAGTCGACATGGCGCTTCGACGGTTGCTTCGCTCAGATCCGAAAGGAAAGCGACGAGATGAGATGAGAGTCAAACTCAAATGAAGGCAAACCGAGAAAGTGGGAACAAAAGGTCGAGACGGAGCAAAGTGAAGAAGGGGGGAAGGAGGGAAGCGCCGTCGCGTAAGAGAGACGAAGGTTGTTGAGCAGATGATGTGCGGGTGGTGGTTGAGAGGCAAGTTATGAAGCTCGGGGGTAAACCACTTTCAGAAAGCTTTCGCTCTATTGCAAGTAGGGTTAAGAACGATACTGTATGCGTGTCAAGCGCAGATCCAAGCCGTCCAAGTGTCGGACTTTGGCTTCGGACGATTACCGTTGTATCCGCGCTCAAGTGCAATGGTAAACCCCGACTCGCTGCAGAGTGGCTTCTGGCGGCGGCAGAGGCAAGGGAATGGAATGGAATGGGGATGGCGGTCGAAAGGAAAGAGAGGGAACCCAGCGGTGGCGTGGGCAAAAGAAGGAGGATGAGAGATGGCAACAGCAGTCGATCTCATGTGCTTGCTTGCCCTTGACTGACTGACTAACTCGAGCTGGAAAGGCAAAGGTAAAGGCAGGAAAGCGTCGGTCGCTTCAAAAACGATCGGCGTTGACTGGATCGAGAGAGAAAGCGGCGCTTCATGTCACCAACGGGTTGCAACGCAGCAACAAGCCACCTGAGATCGAGGTGAGCATGAATACAGGTTTTAGTGCGGGAGCAACCGACCGTGGGTACATTTCTCAGAGCAAGCTTTCTTTCTCTTTTTGCTGGAGTGCCAAGCATGCAACCCGAAGCCTAATGGGAGAGAGGGAGAGAGAAAAAAGCCTTCGACATGAAGGTGCACAAGAGAGACATTGATGCGGCCCATCGACCCACGCCAGCAGCGAATTTGCTGGGAAAGATCTAGATCTGGCTCATTTTAGACCCTGTGCACACATGTGCTCTGCCTGAGTTCCAGAAGGGCGGGCAAAACCACCCGACCTCTAGGGTGAGCAGGGAGCTTTGTATTAAGGTTCCGACGCTCAGAAGCAGCGTCACTGGGCAGTAGCTCACCATCGTTTGCCTCCTTCCAGGTCATTTCCGACTCCGAAGAGGAGGGACAAAGGGAGTCAAGGCACCCGGGCCGTTCGGCATGCCTACAATACATATGCGTTGTCAAAAGGTCCAACTTTGTACGTGTGAGCCATGCAGTAGCAGCAGCAACTCTAAAGGAGGAAACATGCAAGGCGTGCAACTGCATCATGGTTTGGCTGTGGTTGAAGCAAGGTGGGTTTGCAGGTTCCCACGGTGTTGGGTGACAACGCAGCAGCAGCAGCAGCAGCGTTCGCACAGGCAAGCGGCGTTTTGTTCGGCGCTAACTCCAAGCAACTGCAGGGTTCGTTGGTGCATTTCTCGTAAGCGAGAACCGTTTTAGTGGTGCCGAGGTGCCATGTGGACAGCGCGCGCTGTGTGTGTACCTTTCTTTTTTGAGCTCGAGTCCGATGCGTCACCAGAATCGATTCCTCAAAAGGACCGTCCGCAGTGTCAACTCCGCATGGTGAGGCGGTCGCACGGGGAAAGCAAGCGCAGAAAGGCGGTTGCACACGAGGCTCATCAGGCTTTGACGGACTTGGAAGAAAATTTACAGAAAAAAAAAAGACGGAGAGTCAAAAATCACGCAGCCACAGCAGCATTTTGCCTAGAGCAAGTTTTGTGGCGTCTTTTTTCTCTCTTTTTTTGGTCGAAATGCAGTGCACGTCTACCTCTTCGAGGAACAATCACAACAATGCCCAGTGTGCCAAGAGAGGGCATTGTCGACTGAAGAGCGGAAGGAGAGGGGCAAAATACCGTTCGGTTTCCTTCGGTCCTACCACCGACTTTATTGTCACAGTAGACGGGGGCGTGCAGAGAGGCGCGCCGCAGCTCACTGTCTCTCTCTGCTGCTGCTGCTGCACATGTGGTTGCACGGGGCGCCTTGCTGTGCGTGGGCTTTGCTGTTCCTTGCGTGCAGCCGCAGCAATTTTTCAAAAGATGAACCCGGACCACCGACGGCGTGGAAACAATTCATGGGAAACCTAATTTGGAGACTTCCTCTTTCTGTGTGCAATGCAATGCAGACGGAAGGACAATGGGTGTGGATGAAGCGTGACATGCCTTTGTCAGCCGCTTCATGGTCAGCCACAATTTTCTCATCCTCCTGCTTTGGAAGGCACCATGAGAAAATTTGGAGGAGCCGCAGACAAAAAAAAAAGGAAGAAGTTCTTCCGGATCCTCAACTGGCCGCCTTGACTTTTGTAGACACGTCTGTGATTGCCGCATGTAGCTCACACGAGCTCGACATCATGGCGACAATGGCAACCATTGTGGCACCCTCCGTCCCCACCCCATCTTTTGTTTTCTTCTAGTCGGTGTGGGGCATTCATCCACAAACTTCTCGCGGTGGGCTCCGGCACACATCTCTAGCTAGCCTCGCTGGCATCAAGACGCTTCCAACAATGGAGGTGCAAGGGGCTGTGTGTAACTGTATGACGTTTCAGGCAACTGTGCGTTGTATTTACGGCCCACAGCTTCTTGACCGCTGTCACGTCTGCTAAGCGAGGTGCTAAGTGCGACCGATAAAGCTTTGATTTTTCATTCTCCGATGAGGGGGGTAGGTTTCAGTTTTTCGCTGCTGCCTGCTTGTCACTCCGTTCACTTGCGGCATTACCACTCGGCGATCTCCTGCCGGAAGGCATCGCTGCGTCACCAGCTGATTCGAAGCGTTTGACCCCCTTGACTGTGCTTCTCCCAACAGAACCAGGGGGAAACATTGAAAGCGAGTCTCGTGCCGCTTCTCCATTGTCCACCCACGCTACGGCGGCGTTCCCGAAGACGTACACTCCCCGCGCTTTGACCCCTTCGTAGCCGCAGCCGATCGCCCAGGAACAGGCGAGTGAGATCGACCGTGCATCGTGTCACGAGGCGTTCGAAGCGGTTTAAATAGAGCTTTGACCGGGTTCTTCAGAACGCTCGTCCGACGGCCCGCATGGGGAACCTGCTAACTTCGCAGCGATTACGAGCAGGCACCGTGCTGCTTGGATCGCTTGCTTTTGAGTATTAGGTCGGAGATTGTACAGTAGGCGGAAGAGAGGGACAGAGACAGAGACAGAGACAGAGACAGAGACAGAGACAGAGACAGAGACAGAGAGGGAGAGGGAGGCTGCTTGGGTTTTCCAGGTCGATTTATCGAGCCTCAATTTCTGTGATTCTTTTTTGGGCTTCCCTTTTTCGCTTCGCCGAACACAAACCAACATCTCGTACTCGTCCGCCTCTCGACACGAGCCCTTCTGAACCATCAAGAGGCATTGTTCCGACCATCCCGATCTCCCACCAATCCCATGATGTTTGGCAAGACAAGCTGCTGTGGTGTGTAGACTGGGTCTCGTCCGTTCCTCGGAGCAGACAGACAGACACGAGTGGATCTCCATCTGATCGGGTCAGCCTATGCTCGGTGCCCGATCGATACGGCACACCTCCTGCTCCTCATAGCCCATCCGCTCACCACCTCACCACACAATCTCTCATTCACACCGCCTCAACATCACATAGCCACCCGCATCAAAGGCAGCGTGTATCAATGCTTACAAGCGTCATGTGCGCCAAAAGAGATCCATCCATTCAAAAATTACACGCTTCTGTTTACTGGTATACAATACAAAAAAGTCCATATCACACCCCCTAGATCCTCACACTAAACCGATCCAGCGCAGCCCTATCGATGCGCGCAAAGCTCTTGACTTCCTCCGCCTCGCCGCCGGTGCTCGGTGCCGTGGTTGCAGGCGACTGGGACGAGCCTAGTTTCGAGTCGTCGCTGGAGCCGCTTCCGCTGCCGCTGCGCAAGCTGAGCAGTGCGCCGACGGCCGAATCGTGCTGCTCTTTGGGTGCCCCACCGTGGGTCGAGCGGAGCTTGGAGACGCCTTCGTCGTCCGATCCTACGCGACCGAGCGGGCGGATGGGCGCCAAAACGTCCTGAGCCGAAGTGTGAGGGCTGCTCATGCTCGAGCTTCGCATACGTTGGAGGCGGGGGCGGACGGGTTTGGGTTCGTTGGAACCGTCGTCGAAGGACGATCGTGCACCGCGGAAGTCTTGGTACGATCGCTTGCGGCCGTACAACAAACCCGCGTCGTGAGGCGAGACTTGGAGGGGCGTCTCGTTCGCATACTTCGAGTCGACAGGGATAGGCCGGATGGGCAACAATCCACGTGCTTCGTGCAGAGGCGTCACATCCGCCGCATAGGGCAGCCTCTCGATCGGCTCCCCTTTACCGTGACGGTAGGGAGACGCATGAGCCTCCATGGTTCGCCTCGAAGCCGATTCGCGCGGCGAAAGCATATGCGGCGATCTCGAGCTGGGCGAAATACGACCACGGTCCATAGGTGCGCGCTCGTCGACAAACGCCCTTGGAGCAGGCGACAAGTTACGAGCCTGGAAGCTGTGCTCTCTCGAGTGCATCACCGCCGGACCCCGCGAAGCTCGCAAGTCGACCGGCTCAGCATGTGCTGGGCTAGGAGGCGACTGCGACCCCTCGTAGTCTTCCGGGTTGACACCAGGAGGCAGGTCACCAGCGCGGCTGATCGGGTCAGGATACTCGGCCTCGTCCACGGTCAAACCCCACTCACCGCCGCTCTCACCAACAAAGCGCGGATCTTCGCTGACACGGCGCAGCAAGCCTTCACGAACGTCGCGCTTGGTGTAGTACGAAATGACGTGCAGCTTGCGTCCCGAAGTGGTGGTCATGCTGAATGACTGCTTGATGAGACCTTCCGCCTTGTAAAGGTTGGAGGTGGGACCACCCGTGATGGAAGACGAAGGCTTCTTGCGCGCTTCAAGCTCGCGATAGGTAAGGAAGCAGCCGCTGACACGACTGGCAGACCAACACTTGCCGTCGGTCCATCGACGCATGCCGGCCTCCTTCTCGTCCCAGACAAAGATGCTTCCCGAGCAAATGAGATCGGCACGCTCTGAGTCCAAAAGACGGCGGTTGACACGACGCGGAGGAGGCACACCGGGAGCGCCAGCATCTTCGACAAGGTCGCACGCAGCGAGGAGCAGAATAGCATCCTTGGTGGTCTTGATGTGGCCTCGGTAGGTGGGCTGCTGCTGCGAGCCGGCGGGCACCACGGTCATGGGATGACCGATCGAGTTTCGCATCGACTGGAACGAGGACGAAGCCGACGAGCCGGTGGAAGAGAAAGAGGCGTGGTGCGAGTTGAGCGGGTGACGGGCGTGCGCAGGGTGACCATGGTGCTGAGCATGAGCAGGGTGAGCGTATCCGTAAGGTGCATGCGGCTGTGCAGGGCTGGCGGAAGTCGGGGAGCGACCACCGTAGGCGTAGTAAGACTCTTCCTGGTGAGAGTGTCGGTGGTGGAGGGGCGGAGGAGGTAGAGGGCCACGCTCATCGTAGTACGAGTGGTGGTGTCGTGTGTACGTCGGGTGAGGAGGTGCGTGGTGCGAAGGATAGGCTCGATCGGGAGGAGCGTGGTCGGGATACATGGGACCGTGAGGAGGACCTGGGAGCGGGCCGCGAGGCATGGTCTGGGAGCGAGCGAAATCGGGCCTAGAAGGCATGTATCGACTCTGGTAGGAATGCATGTTGCTGGCGGGCTCTGCGTGATGCGAGTAGCGGTCGTTGGAGTAAGAGTTGTCCGGGTAGTGGCCTGGCATGATTAGAGATTAGAAAAGCGACTGATAGAGTGAACTACGAAAGCAGAGTGCTGAGCCGTGATCGATGCTACCGAGCAGAATGGGGTCGGTGAAAAGTGTGCTGAGTAGATAGCCGGGCCGGATGCTATTGCAGAGCGTTGATGCGCGGCTGAATGGAGCCTTGTGATAGACGTCTGAATGAGAAAGACGTTATGGCGGGAGGTCAAGACCAGCTAGCCGATGAAGGATGGCTGGCGGTCAAGAGGTTGAGGAAGGTGATGAAGCGCGGCTGATAGCGGCTGATAGCGGATGATGATAGAAGATGATGGACGTCGTAACAAGAAGGACGACGATGGAGGCGAACAGCGAAGCAACGTCGCTAGGAGGGCAGGGCGAATGCGATTTGAGCGAGAATGGGAGGCTGAGGGGATGACGGTGGAGAGAAAGCAAGACTTGGGATGGGGCACAAAGGGGAGACAAAAGTGTGGCTTGCTGCAGCCCGGAATGGCTTTTGGCTGTTGGCTGCCGGCTTAGCAAAGGAACGGGTGGTGTGGTGGCTGCCAAGGTTCCGGTGTTGCAGCCAGAGTGGCGATCGAGTTGAGCGAAAGAGAGAGAGAGAGAGAGAGAGAGAGAGAGAGAGAGAGAGAGAGAGAGAGAGAGAGAGAGAGAGA
>MJEU01000093.1:0-75321 GCA_001748505.1 Sporisorium iseilematis-ciliati | reverse complement strand
GGGGGAAATTGGATAGCCGTGTTGCGTCAGTTAGCAAATCTCAACTGACCCACTGAGATCTTCGCATGCTTTTCGCCAACGGGATTGGCTCACCCCGTGTCACAGTGTGTGTCCTCATGTCGGTCATTAACGGGCCGTTCTCGCCCCCGCGCCTGGAACGCAAGAATGGTGTGCTTCGAAGGCTTCAGCGTGTGGCTTTGTGTTTGAGCTCGTCATTCCTCCTCCTCCTCTCTCGAGGGCCGCGTGGTTGAACGAAAGGTGTTTCAAGTTGCCGCTCGTTCCAGTCGCCCTCTACTGTGTGAAGAAGCGCCCTTGGGACGGTGGTCGGTGCGAGAAAGGAAAAGTGTGTTTGCTGTGGGTCCGCCCTCCTGGGTCGTCCGCCGCCTTGACGGAGTGATGTGAAAAGAATGCTGCCTACGTGTGTGTGTGGGTGTTGGTCCGATGAGCAGGAGCAGAGAAGTAGGGGAATCGTTTATAACCCTCTCTCCCGTTCCCTCTCCCTTCTCCACGCCCTCACCCTTCGTCTTCCTTCCAACACCACCACCACCCATCAACCGACGACCAACCGCAACACACAAACCGCTCCATCATGCCGTCCACCTCCGTCCCACTCCCGCCCTGGACTCCCCCGCGCCCGACGACCGAGACCGACCTCGAATGGGCGCCGCTCACCACGCTCGACCTCTCGCAGATCACCGGCGACGACTACACCAACGTCCCCGCCTCGGTCGTCGAGTCGGTCGGCGAGGCGTTCTCGCGCGATGGCTTCATCTACGCCGAGAACCACGGGCTCTCGTGGGAGCACGTGCTGCGCCAGTTTGCGATCGGGCAGTACGCCTTCCACGGCGTCTCCGAGGCCGACAAGGCCAAGTACAAGGCGGACATTCTCGGCACGGGCAGCTTCGTCGGGTACAAGGAGCAGGGGCATTGGAAGCTCAACGGCGTCAAGGATCGGATCGAGCAGCTCAACTTTGGGTCGAAGTCGTTCTCACCGGAAGAGAGGGAGAAACTCTTCCCGCCGAGCCTGCAGTCGCTGCTGCCGGAGATCGAGGAGTTTGCGCGGTTCAACCACGGCGTGATCCTGCGCAAGATCCTCTCGGTGCTGAGTTTGGTGCTGAAGCTCCCGGCGGACTACCTGTGGAACCTGTCCAAGGAGCCGGAGAAGCGTGGGTTGGATCTGCTGCGCTACGCGCTCTACCACACACCCGACCAGCAGGACGACGACAAGCTCGGCGGCGTCCGCCTGCAGGGCCACACCGACTTCAACTCGGTCTCGATCCTCTGGAGCCAACCCATCACCTCGCTCGAGGTGCTCATGCCCGACAACCAATGGCGCCTCGTCAAGCACCGCGACAACGCGCTCGTCATCAACCTCGGCGACGCGATGCACTTCGTCTCGGGCGGATACCTCAAACAGACGATCCACCGCGTCGTCGCCCCACCCGCCGACCAGGCGCACTACGAGCGTCTCGGCATCTTCTACTTTGCGCTCTTCAACGACGACGTCTCGCTCGAACCGCTCGAAGCCGATTCGGAGGTGGTGAGGGAGGCGTACGCCGAGAGGAAGCGCATCGAAGGCGCCGGGTTCTGGGACGCGGCCAAGGCAAAGGGCGAAAAAGTCCCCACCGCCGGCGGATGGGAGAGGTTGAGGGTCAAAGCGTACGGCCAGCAGCACGCCAAGAAGGCCGAAGACGGGCACGACGTCGAGGAGATCGCGGGCCAGAAGGTGACGGGTTACAATGGCGAGAGGGTCAGACCGAGAAACTTTGCCGCCCAGCAGCAGCAGCAGCAGCAGGCGTCGGTCAAGGCCAACTAATCGATGCTGACCAAATTTTTTAACTCGAGGCTTCAACCCTCCGCTATACCCCCACGCTCCCTTTTGCCCTCGTTAGTAGCATTGCATTTCAACATGGTCCTCTCTCGTCTCTCTTTCCCCCCGAGTTCTCATTCTGTATCAACACATATCTGTCTTCAACACGCACACACACACACACTTGTTCCCGTAGGTTTTCCATCTTTTTGCATCCAACTGCATTTTCTCGTTTTGACTCACACCGATCTGATTGGGATTCAGTGTGTGCGTCGCCTCAAATGCGCTTCCTCGATGCGAGCGACGTAGTCGAGCAGCGCCAGCTGGTTGCCAGGCAGCGTTGCCAGTTGCACGCTGATGTGAGGCAGTCGAGGCTCTCCGTCCGTGTCAATGGATTCGGGCAGATGTTTGGCCCAGGTTGGCAAGGAGAGCGCGGCGTCCCTGAACTTTTGACGCACGTCGGAAGGGAGGTCGATGGGGATGGAGATGGCAGGCCAGTCCAACAGATTGAAGATCTGGCACCAAATCTCGCTTTCTCCGGCGTCGTCGAGGGCGATAAAGGCGCGGTTCTGAACGGGCGTACCGAGGATGTAGGTTGGCGTGATAAAGATCACGTTCTCCACTTTGGGACCGCCTTCGCTGTCGTCGCTGTCGTCCTCATCGTCGTCGTCGTCTGCAGCTTCATCGTCGTCGTCGTCATCGCCGTCGTCTTTTGTGGCAAACTCGCCAACGGCCGCTTGACGCAAGAAGGTTTCCTTGAGCTTGTCGAGCTTGCTCGCATCCGCCTTCCATTGCTTCTTCTTTGCAGCGGTGGCATCGAGTCGCTCCTCGTCAAACATGGTCCTCGTAATGAGAGGATCGTCAGCGAGCATCGCTCGAGCATCATCGAATCCGTGCTCTGTCGCATGCTCCATCCAAGCCTTGCCCCAGGCCTTGACGTCGATTTCGCCCAACTTTTCGCACCTGCGGGGCCGCAGCAGCCCATCGTTGTTCTTCCTCAGGTCATCGACGAGCCAGTCAACAAGCGCCTGTACTTCGGGAGAGCTCTGCTGGCTAGTATAGACGATTCGAGGATTGTTGCCCAGGTCTTCCGGTTCTGGGCTCTGGTGGGCGGGGAGGTCTACGTAATCATCTTCGGTGAGCTCCGCGACGTTTTCGTACTTGCCATCGTAGAGGGTCTCCGCTGCGACCTTCAACGTCTCGACATCGCGAGCAAGCAAGCCCGGTGCTGTAGCAGGGATGGTGGTGTGCGGCAATCCGGTCATAAAGTCCTTCGGTAGATTCCAGCGGAATGTGCCGGATGAGGACGCGAACTTGTATCCATAGAGCTCGCTCAAGCAGGCCGGTTGGCGAACAGAGCCACCCATATCGGTTCCGACACCAAGCATGCTGCCTCCGATCTTGACGAGACTCGCTTCGCCGCCTGAGCTGCCGCCGACTTGGAATTCGTCGCCGTCCTCTTCAACCGGGTCAATAGGACTCCTTGTAGTACCCCACAGCGGAGAATGGGTTGTGTTGGACATCATGAGTTGTGGAGCTGTCGTCTTTGCGATCATGATCGCACCTGCGCTCTTGAGCTTCTTGACCAAGTCGGCAGTGGCAGCTTCGTCATGGCCTGCCCTCAATGAGCACCCTAGCGTCGTCGGTAGACCCTCGACATGGATACAGTCCTTGACGCTGAACACGACGCCGAGCAATGGATATTGAAAGACGAGCTGTCCAGGATGGTCGTTGTCGAAGTCTTGATCATACCACTCGGTTGCTTCCAGAGCCTCTTCGTAGGGAAAGGCGGTGAGACAATGAGTCTCCAAGCTCGCCTTGATGGTCAAGCGAATTTTGGACTCGACAAGTTCTCTGACTGTGAGACTCTCGTCCTCGATCATATTTTGGATGTCGGTGAGAGGAAGTTCAGCCATATCGTAGTCATCCTCTGTGGGATCACCGAAGCGTCTATGCGCCTCCTTCACCTTGGCAAGGAGCGAATCGACCGCGGTCTTGGCTGCCGCATTCTTGAGGTCCGGGTGGGGGTTGCGAAACTCGCCTCTCGGGATCTTTGAGCTGGACATCGTACGACGTTCACTCTCAACGATGCCGGTGGTGGTGGTGAGGGAAAGATCAACGTCCAAAGGTGCGACGTGGTTGATCTGTGATAGATGAGGTCAGGACGGACGTTGCAATGAAGCCTGAGCTTCGTCGGTGGTGGCGAAGTGTCCGTGCTTTTTAGCCGACAAAGCCTCCACACCAACACTCTTTTTAGCTGATTTTATGCGCCTTCTTTTTCGGCTATGATTTCTCGATTGCGCCAACGCAATCCTCACCACCATCACCATCACCTTCTTTGCGAATCACACTTAGGTCATGCGGCGCAGGTGCATCACCTCTGGCCTACTCGCAGGCTGAAGTCGAGCCATGTTCGTGCCTCGAAAGCTGCAAAAACGCTCACATGCCGGGCGAAGCGTCAAGGCGAGTCCAGTTGAGGAGGTGAGCCACGCCGTCGACGAAAGCGGGTCTCCGTCGAGCGGCTCGGTCCGACCGGCGGAGAGCCTCTCGTCTACCTCGACAAATGTAGACGTCGTCACGGCGGGCTCAGCTGGCACGTCGAAATCACAGCCGGATGCAGAGGCGGCGAAACTCGAACGGCTCGTCGAGTTTCTTTACCTGCGGTTGTCGCCGCTCGGCGTTCGAACCGGTCGCACCGATCAAGGCGACGACCTCTATCGCAGCATCGCTACTGCCGTCCCGCAACATTCCGGCGAGTCTACCACGATCCACCTGGCCCGACTGCTCGCCCTCACGCCCGGTCTCGGTAGCCGCTGCAAGTCGCTCGAGCTTCTGTCGCAAGCGCTGCAGGTGCTCGTCTCCGGTCCGGCGGTAAAGTGGTTCGTGTTGCACCCGCGATCGTTCTCGCTCGAACTCCTACCCGCCTACGTTGGCTTCGTTGGCGACGTCCCGTGCGTCAGCAGTCCAAGCGTGTCGAGTGCGAAGCTGGCGTTGCTGCTGGTGTACGTCGAAAGCATACCGCCGAACGTACGGACGAGGACGCAGGCAGCGACGTATGTGGGGAGACTGATTCGGACCGGTCTGGTGGCGGGTATTTTGGAGCCGAGCGTTGTCGATCGGTGGGTCATGAGTGACAGGGAAGAGGTGGATGCGGGGGTGTTGGAGGGGAAGTGGATCTCGGGTCGTGCGTTCTTTGTGCTAGATGGGAGGGAGAGCGTTGAGCAGCTGTGTAGGAGGTATGCGTGGGATTTGCGGGGTAGAGAGGCTGGTGGTGAGCCGATACGATGCTTGTCTTGGCACGAGTGGGTCGAGATGAGGGAGGTGTATCGTAGGCAGCAAGAGCGTGCGCGCGAAAATGCACAACAGGCAGCATCTTCGACTGTGAAAGTGAACGGTGACGACGCCGACGTCGATCGCAAACGCAAACACAGCACCGAATCGTCTACTCTTCCCATCGACAACAGCAGCTCCTCGGACAAGTGGTATCGAGGTACAATCCTCCTCCTCCCCCTTCCACCCACACCTTCTTCGACCGCACTCACACTCCCACCCACACCTCAGCTCACACCTGCCCTCCTCAACCGCCACCTCAAACCGCAACTCGAACAACAAGTGCCCGAATCAATATCGTACATCCACCCTCTACCCGACACACCGACGATCGCTGTACGAACAGCTCACCCCCACCTCGCAACGGCACTCCTCCGCCACTTTGACCAGCTCCGCCCGATGCCGCCGGACCAAGAAGACGTCTACTGGCTCAGCCTTCCCGAGAAAACCCACAACGTCGCACTCAAACGATACCACACACTGCAAGCCGAATTGAATCCATAGACTATTCCTTTCTAGAACAAATGCAAACTCTGCGTCATAGGCAACTCGTCCGCAGGCGGGACGGTCAGCAGTCTGCCTCCGTCCGTCACCTCGTACGTCTCCGGATCGACCTTGAGATCGGGAGTGCTGCTGTTCAGCTTCATATCCTTCTTGCTGACTTTTCGGCAGCCTTTCACCGCTTCTACCCGCTTGCTCACCCCGTAACCCTTCACAATCCCCTCGGTGACGGACACAGCAGACACGAAAAGGATCGAGTTCCTCGGCGCCGCTTGCGCATTGGCACCGTGCATCGGCCTACCGTAAATCGGCTGGACAGTGGGGATGGACGCATTAGCATCGCCCATCTGAGCCCATGCGACTTGGCCGCCTTTGAGCACGAATTCGGGGCAGATACCGAACTTGGATGGCAAATAGAAGACCAGATCGGCCAACTTGCCCGGTTCGATACTGCCAATCAAGTGCGAACAGCCATGCACCAGCGCCGGGTTGATGGTGTACTTGGCGACGTATCGCTTGATACGCATGTTGTCCGAAACAGCCTCGCTAGGATGCGGCACTTTGCCTGCCTTGGCGTGACCTTCGGCGTCCAAAGGTCCAATCAAACTGGCCATTTTCGACGCAGTCCTCCACGTCCTAGCTACCACCTCTCCGATACGTCCCATCGCCTGCGAGTCGCTGCTGATCATACTGATCGCTCCGCTGTCCTGCAACACATCTTCCGCCGCCACCGTCTCAGCTCGGATCCTCGAATCGGCAAACGCAACGTCCTCCACGATATCCTTCGACAAATGGTGGCACACCATGAGCATATCGAGATGCTCGTCGAGCGTGTTCTTCGCATACGGTCTCGTGGGGTTGGTCGAAGAAGGCAGGACGTTGGTCTCTCCACACACCCTAATGATGTCGGGAGCATGTCCACCACCCGCACCCTCCGAATGGTACGTGTGAATCGTTCGCCCCTTGAACGCCGCCAAAGTACCTTCGACGAAACACGACTCGTTGAGCGTATCGGTATGAATGTTGCACTGCACATCATACTTGTCGCAGGCGGTCAAGCATGCGTCGATGACCGCGGGCGTCGCACCCCAATCCTCGTGGATCTTCATTCCCGCACACCCAGCTCGGATCTGATCCTCCAAGCCTGGCAGACCGGAATCGTTACCTTTTCCGGTGAACGCAAAGTTGAGCGGAACGTTGTCCGTCGCGATCATCATGTTTCGCAACTGATCCTGACCAGGTGTGCATGTCGTCGCACTACTTCCAGCTGTCGGACCCGTTCCACCACCGATCAAGGTAGTGATACCCGTGGCGAGCGCTTCCTCGTGCAAATCGGGACAGATGTAATGCACATGGGCATCGATGCCTCCTGCTGTAACAATGAATTTCTCGCCGGCGATGACTTCGGTACACGAGCCAACAACGAGGTTGGGATCGACGCCATCCATCATAGCCGGGTTACCTGCTTTGCCGATGCCTACAATATGACCGTTTCTGATACCAATGTCGGCCTTGACGATGCCCCACCAGTCGACGATGAGCGCGTTGATGATGACGATATCCAGCACAGCGCTGTCGGCGCGCCCTGATGCTTGGCCCATACCATCACGGATGACTTTGCCACCGCCAAATTTGAGCTCGTCACCGTACCCCGTGAAATCTTTTTCGACTTCGAGCCAGAGCGGGCTATCCGCCAACCTCACCTTGTCGCCCACGGTGGGACCGTACAGCGCAGCGTACGCGTCACGAGACAGCTCGCAGGGAGCCGGTGGTGGGATCGAGTCGTCGTCCATGTCCGGAAGGGGCTCATTGGCGAATCCTGCCGCTTCGATACGTTTGACCAGGGCAGCCTTGGATTCAGCTGTAGCCACGAACTCGTCAAGGGGACCAGCAGCGAGGTTGTTTCCACCAGCAAGGATTTTGGTACCGCCGATTTGGACGAGCGTGACTGTCTTGGAGTCGCCTGGTTCGAATCGGATCGCTGTGCCCGCTGCGATATCCAGTCTCTTACCGAGAGCCAAGAGACGCGGGAACGAAAGAGCAGCGTTGGTCTCGAGGAACGGATAGTGCGATCCAACCTGAATCGGGCGATCGCCCGTGTTGGTAACCTTGACAGCGACCCTTGGACGTTTCGGACAGAGCTGAATCGGCTGAGCACCTCTCTTGGTCACCAATGCACCGGGCAAAATATGCTCGACGCCCGCCGCTTTACCCACCAACGCCTTCCCACCCACCTTCTCGGCTTCCATCTGCGCCAAGAACACACTCGCATCCGGCGCAGGGTAGAAGCTCGAGTACAGCGCCGCCTGAATGTCCCCCGTCTCGGTACACACGGGCTGATGAACCGTGACCAAAAACGTGCCATCCAAAAACGTCCCCTCCACCATGACCTCGTGCAACAACTCTGCTACTCCGGGCAACACATGACACCTCCCCAACAGCGTCTTGCCGTGCTGCATCAGTTCGGCTACGCTGTGTTCTCCATCCCGGATCCGTTCGTGCAGCACCGTAGCGATGAGCGCTGTCGCTTCGGTCTGGTTCAACCGCACGCCTCTGGCTAAACGTTTTTGAGCCAGCGAACCGGCGTGGTGGAGCAAGAGCTTGTCACGTTCTCGAGGTAGGAGATGCATGGTTTGCGAGAAATGAAGGGGAGGAGGAGGAGGAGGGAGAGAGAAGGATAAGGGTAAGACGGAAGTTGTGAGCAAGAAGCTTGGGGAGGAGAAGAGGGTTTAGGATCGGAGAAAAGGGATAGAGAGAGAGAGAGATAACGGATATTGTTTGGGAAGCGGGCGACAACTAAAGCCAATCAAAGCGGAAAAACACTGAGCTTAATTGGAAGGTGCGACGCACAGACCGCTCTCTCGTAGCTCAACCGAGATACAGGAAAGCGTGGGGTAAAGGTTGGGATGAGGTTTAACATTGTTGACCTCGCCAAAAAATCAGCGACCACGGAAGTCGGAGAAGCAAAGCTTTCATCCTTCACGCTCAACTTGGGTTTCACCCTTCCAACTTGCTCCCTCACCGCTTCTCCACCACACCAACATCGGACAGCTCGGGGGGCGGACAATGTCGCTCCTATTGCCAGCTGGCGCTCGTACAGCGCGTGCAACAACGTCGAGAGTCACCCTCGACTCGCTCTCCAGCATACGACCGCGTAAACGGTTCTTCTCGCACCGCGCTCCTCTCCACTTACCGTCGCAAAACGAATCCACGTCCTCCCAGATCCGCTCTCTCATGCGGGCGACAGCCCAGCCAGTCGCACTCGTCACCACCTTCCTCCCGCCCAGCTCGACCCACATCCACGCAGCGACGCTGTCGAGCTTCACGTCGATCTCGCTCGACCCGAACCTGGTCTGTTTCTCGATCAAGACGCCGAGCAAGCTCGCTGATGCGCTGGCGGTTCATGCGTCGTCGAGAAGCGAAGGAGGGCAGGAGGAGGTGGACTTTGTGGTGAACATGCTGTCAAGGGAGCAGGCGGGGCTGGCGGCGGCGTATGCTGTGCCGGGGACGCCGCCGTTGGCGTACCCAGTGGAGGGGAAGGAAGGGCAGGAGGGGCATCCGTTGGCGAAAGCGGGGTTGGAAGAGGTGGGGAATGTGCCGGTGGTGAAGGATTCGTTAGGCGCGCTAGCGTGTCAGGTGGTGGAGAGTGTAGATCTGGACAAGTTTGGAAAGGGAGAAGAGGCGAAGAGTCGGCTGTACATCGCCAGGGTCGTCCATGTCTACTCTCCAGAAGAGGGCAGTCAGGGTGAACCGTTGATCTACCACCGTCAGAAATTCGTTTCTGCCACACACGCTTCGCTCATTTAGACACTCGCACCACACGCTACACCAGAAGAGGTGGTATTACATTAGGCAACCTGCAAACCATCGATACAATTACATTCTACCGTCACTCGAGGAACCCCCGAATCGCGCCTCCCACATTCGGCACATCGATCAGGAAGCTATCGTGTCCGTGCGGCGCATCCAGCTCGTAGTACCTCACCTGATCGTTGCCGTTCAACCTGAGGCACTCGGCGATCTCCCTCTGCTGCTCGACGGGGAACAGGATGTCGCTCTGCACGCCGATCACCAGCGTCGGGATGTGCGACAGCCTGCGCATGCCCCTCGCCAGTGCCGGGACGTAGGCGTGAGCCGCGGGGCTCGAAAGCGTACTGATATGCTGCCTCTTCCTAGGCCTTGGTGCGGGCGATGTTTCTCCTACCGCCAGACTCCTCGCCTCCTCCTCCTCGCCGTGAGCCCTGGTCCTCCTCCGCTGCAAATCAGCCAACGCGTGATCCGACATATCAAACAGATCCATCGCCTTGCTAATGTAGATCAACGAGTTGGCGTCGTACTTGAGACAGAACTGCTCCCCCTGATGGTCCAAGTACGTCTCGATCAAGAAATCGGGACACAGCGCCGGATCCAACTCCTCCCCCTCCCCTCCCTCCTCCTCCACCGTCACCCGTCTCGCCCTGCCGAACCTCTGCTCCCACTCCGGCCCCGAACGGTACGTAAACGTCGCGATCTGCCGCGCCAGCTTCATCCCCGTGTGCGGAGGCAGCGAACCTTGACTGTAGTAGAAGCCGCGGTTCCAGTTCGGATCGGACATCAGCACCGACCGTTGCGCATAGCGCAGCGCGATGCTCGCCGGTGCACTTCGCGCACAGCCGCTGATGCTGATCAGCCGGGATACGCGGTCCGTCTCCAAGTGTGCTGCTGCGATGCTCTGCATCCCGCCCATCGAGCTACCGACGCTCGCGTAGAGCTTGTCGATACCGAGATGGTCGAGCAGCATAAACTGGGCGCGAACCATGTCGAAGATGCTCAGGATAGGAAACCGGGTCGCGTAGGCGCTACCCGATTCGTCGAGCGAGCTCGGTCCGGTCGACCCGTAACATCCACCCAGCACGTTGGTGCAGATCACGAAGAACCGGTTGGTATCTAGCGGTTTGTTGGGGCCGATAAAGTCCTCCCACCAGCCTTTGGCCGGGTTGCTCTGCGTGCTCGCTGCGTGCGACGATGCCGACAGTCCGGTATGAAGCAAGATCGCATTCGAGCGGTCGGGATTGAGCGTACCCCAGGTCTCGTAGGCCAGATCGAACCGGGGCAGCGAGCCGCCGTAGTCGAGCTTGAAGGGGGAAGGGTGGTGGTAGAGCGAGTAGCCAGAGACGATCTTGGAGTAGGACGGTTCGGGCCCGGATTCGTCCACCTCGGCAGCAGCGGGGGAAGACGAGGTGAGGGTAGGGGAGCCGAGGGAGGCGCGGAGGCGGGTTTCGCGTGCTTCGTTGGCGTCGATGCAGGGGAAGGTTGGGTTCGAGGAGGAGGAGGACAAGGGGGTGGAGCAGGTGGAGCGAGATTGGGAAGCTAGACGTTCAAGTTTGGCTCCTCGGCGTTCGTTGGCATCGACGCATGTGAATTCGGGTTTGTTGGCGGTTGAAGATGATGCTGCACGGCTGCAGATGGGTGATATCGTTGCGTGCGGCAGGCGGGACGACGAAGCGGTGGCGAGGTTGCGCGCTGATGCGAAGATTCGTATCGACGGGCGAGTCATTGTCATCGCAGCGGACAAGTGATGATCGTTGTCGGAAGCGAGACGGTGATGGTGGTTGCGTTGAGAAGAAAGCTGCAGCAAGGGAACAATAAAGTTCAGTTAGCGCGTCAGTGCGTAGTTGGTTAATTCCGGCTGACTGTTGGTCTCTCTCCACCTTGACTGACTCCATCATGAGCCTTGAGCGGCAGTCAACCGTCAAGAAGAAAGTCACAGTGCAAAAAAAGGGTCGATGGCGTGATTCTCCTGAAAAAACGTGGCTTTCACCTACACTCCGGCTTTCTATCCGAGAAGAAACACTTTTTTTCTTCTCACATCCCCCTCGTACACTCCTCACCATCACCACCACACTCTCTTTCCCCTACACATAGACAGAGAGACGCTCGCCAAGATGGTTCAGTAAGTACACCGCACATCTGCCAACTCTCACACTTCGAACCGGCGCTAAACATCCTCTTGGGTTTCTGACATTGCAGCGCCGACGCAGCCGCGCTGCCCAGCTACGTCACCGACAAGACCTCGTTCTACGACCACCTCGAATCCTCGCTCCTCTCGCTCGTCGACCCTGGCACCGACTGGATCAGCTCGCTCTCCAACGCCTCTTCGCTCATCTTCAACTGCATGAACCGGTTCCCTCTGTGGTCGGAAAAACGAGTCAACTGGGCCGGGTTCTACCTGCTTTCGCCCCTCCTTCCCTCCGAGATCCACTCCCGCAAGCAGCGAAAACTCCCAACCTTGCTACTGGGCCCGTTCAACGGCCTCCCCGCCTGCCAGCTCATCTTCAGCGTCCCCGGCAAGGGCGTCTGCGCCGACGCTTCGTCCCTCCTCCCACCGCGGGTAGTACGCGTCGAAGATACAGAGGCTTACCCCGGTCACATCGCTTGCGACTCACTATCCAAATCCGAGATCGTCGTGCCGTTGGTGATCAAGCGCGACAGACTAGCAAAGGCTCATCAGGAGGCTCTGGAACAGCAGTCGCCGAGGAACGGAGGAAAGTGGGACGGCGAAGACAAGTCCTGGTCGGGCAGAGGCGAGGGAGAGGACGTCATCATTGGTGTGCTGGACATCGATTGCGAGTCGCTAAGCGGGTTTGATAAGGAGGACGAAGAGAGGTTGCAGAGGATTGCAAACTTGATCGTTGAGAGGTCGGCTTGGTAATTAACATTGTTCAGGAGGGAAGTACAAACTAGTCTGTGCGTGATGAGCCCGTGGCTGTAGTGGCGCCGAACGAGCGAATCGTTCGTCTACCCGTCGTAGTCGAGCCGCCGATAGCGCTCTCTCCAGCCTCACCTTCATCCTCGTCGCTATCCTTCACCCCTTCACCCGCAACCTCCACCCCTTCCCCACCCGACGCAGAAGCCGCAGACTCATCCAGATCCTCCCACGCATCATTCTCGCCACCTCCTACCGCCCCACTCCTCGCCGCCAACCTCGACGACGGCCTCGACGGCCTCGACGACGCCACATCCGTCTCCTCCTCCGTCTCCTCATCCAACCTATCCAGCACCCTTCTCGACAGCTGAATCTCCGACAACTCCTCGGGCGAAATCGGCGACGTCGGATCCACAATCTCGATCAACGACTCCCCCTGCATCAACCCACTACTCGGTCCCGCTCCACCCATCCTCCTCGCCTCCAACAAATCCCGCATCCTCGACTGCCGAATCGCCTCGGCCAGATCCGCCGCATCCTTCGCTTCCAGACTTTCCAACGATCGCAACCTCATCTCTTCCTCTTCTGCTGCTGCTCGCGCCTCCTCCTCGTCACTAAACTCTTCCACCTTGATCCTCGGTTCGCGCTTCACCCTCCGCCTCGCCTCGGTCTCCGTCTCTGTATCCTCTTCCTCCTCCTCCCCCACACCCCACCTCTCTTCGACAGACGGCGTCGTCTCCGTCTCCGTCTTGAACTCTTCCTCCATACCGCGTCGTTCCGCTCGCCACGGCTTTTGCTGGAAATGCTCATCCGCATCCAACGAAATCGAACCCACCGTCATCGAGCTCGTGTAGATCGCCGCAACCGCCCACAGCGTCAGCGCAGTCGCCATCTCGAACGCCAGGAACAGCGTCGTAAACGTGAAGAACGACAGCAGCGGGAAATGGTACATGAAGAACCGGAGCCCCGTCAAGTGCGCATCGAACCGAATGCTGGCAGCGTACGTCTGCAGCTCACCGCGGCTCGAATGCGATCCGACCGCCAGCGGAACAACTCGTCCGTTGCCCGGCAAGGTATGCACACCAGCAAGAGTGTTATGGTTACCACCATACACCCAAAACTTGTCTGCGTCGGCTCGACCTACGCTTACCTGCCCATGTGTCACTTTGCGATCGGCACGCGGGTCTGGTTGTGTCGAAGACAGCGGAGGAGCGTACGACGAAGGTCGCAACACCGCTCGGCGCAGAAGAGGGATGCGAAGCAGCTGCGAGTTGGTAGGCGACTGAGACGATGGAGGATTGCGCGAGAGCATCTGTGAGATCGACGAAGCAGCTCGAACGGGCGCAGCCGAATACGTCAGCAGCGTGGGTTTGCTGACATGGAACACGGATCGATTCGACTTGCTTTTGAGGTCGAGATCCACCATGAAATTGCCCAGATCCAGATTGGCCTGGTTGAGCGGCACGGACAGCTCGAGTGTCACGTCGTACGCTTGGTCCTGAGCAAAGAACTCGCCGCTGATGTCGGTGGAAGGGTTGTACGAGGACGATGACGGAGTAGGCTCGCGATAGTCGTTACCGTGAGCCGACGTGCCGAAGTCGAGGTGTGCATAGGGCGGTCGGTCATGACCATACTGCAGCCAGATCTCTTTACGCAGTCCCACATCCGGCACCCAAGCACGGTAGAAGCCAACGTAGCTGATCACAGCAGCCGCAAGTGCAATCCAAAAGATGGTCGCGAGAACACCAAGACGCACCACGATACGATGCGTCCTCGGCGATAGAATGATGTCTCGAGTGTACTGCAGCAGCTGAGAAATCGGCGCTAGCAAGAAACGGTCGACGAGCAACGCAGGCCATTCGCGGATGTTGGGGAGAGATGCGATCCAGTTGGCGAGGTCGACGAGTGCTGGCAGCAGCGGGGGCTCGGGCACGGGTTGTGACGTCCATGTTGGTGTGGTGGCAGAGTATGTCCGTAGTGGCTGTTGTCTTTGGCGCTGTTGCTGCTGTTGCTGTTGTTGCTGCTGTTGGTGAGAAGAGATGCGCTGGTATCGAGTGTTGAGATCAGACGATGCTCGAGCGGATGATCTCTGGTGTGGGTATGACATGGTGCCGAGGATGGGTATCTAGTTTGAGTGATGACGACTCAGAGGTGGTGTGACATGGTATGAAGGTCAGCTTTGGGCTGGTCGATGTCGTAGGATGAGGCGAGGATGGTGTTGGTGGTGAGAGAGCGACAGGTGAGTGAGACATGGCTCAGTCAAAGTTGCTCTGTGCGCTTCATGGCATGTGAATCCGCCAAGAAGGCGCGTTTCGCTTGGAATTTGGCGTTTCTCTCTCCACATTCTCGCGAGTGACCTAACAATTTCCAGCCGAAAAAATCCGAGTGTTGGTCTTCGAAGCTTCGATTCCTGACCAACTTGAGCATTGACCATCCCAACCACCAACTAAAGACCTCGCATTCCCGCCTTATGGATGGGGTCGCTGGCGTCTCCTAGAATGCAAGCATGCGCTCGAGCCGTCACGTAGCATGGAGCACCGTACTGCTGGCTCACCTCGCTAACAGTGTGCGAGCCGCTCAACCATGGAACAGCGACCCCGCATCGTACGTAGATACGCTCATCGGCACCTTGAACGGGGGTAACGTCTTCGCCGGCCCATCCACTCCCTTTGGAAGCATCAAGCCCGGTCTCGACTCGGATTCGACAGGTAACCAAGCTGGCTTTGTTCCTGATGGTCACTCCCAGATCTTTGGCATCAGTGCCCTTCACGATGACGGCACGGGCGGGAAACCTTCACTCGGCATGTCCTTGCTCTTGCCGCAATACTGCCAGCTGGATACGAGCGAATACGACTCGGGCTGCAAGTGGAGCAGGTACGCTAGACGGACCAATATCACGCACTCTTCGGTCAAGAGCGCACCCGGGGAGTTTCACATCTCGCTGCAAACTGGGATCGACGTCAGCATGGCGGCTTCCGATCACGTTGCCATCTACAATTTTGATTTCTCGCGTGCCATTGAGAAAGGATCATGGCCCCCACCACCATCGCCGCCGCACAGGGCAAAAAGGGCAAACAACTTGGAGCCTACTCTGATCTTCGACTACATGACCGACTTGCAGAACAGCGGTCGTGCGCCCAACAACTCGCTCACCACCTCGTCCTTCATCATTCCCGCTTCACAGCATTCGGCTGCCACCGAGATCACTCGGATCGAGACGAGCGCCACGTTCTGGCCTTCCTTCGGCGTCGGAGAGTTCACCGTTTATACTTGCCTCGATGTGCCGTCGGTGCGGGCACTTGGAATCTATCAGGGCGAAACCTCGACGCCTGACGACATACAGCTCACCGATATCTACGGAGAAGCGGGCGTCGTCTTGTCGATTGACCAGGACCGACTTAGCTCTGCACCTTTCGACGGAATCCTCCCTGTACGCATGGGAATCAGCTGGACATCTACACAAGCTGCTTGCGAATACGCTGCCGCCGAAATCGCGTCCTTCCCGTCAATAGACTCGCTCTCTGTCACTGCTGCCCAAACCCGCTCGCGCTGGAACCATCTTCTCGGCGATACACTTTCGGTCTCGCACGAAGGCGTCACACGGCAAGACCTGACGCTCTTCTACTCTTCTCTCTACCGCTCTTTCCTCTCTCCCAACAATGTCACTGGAGACAATCCACGCTTTGAAACCAGCAAACCCTCCTACGATTCCCTATATTGCATCTGGGACAGTGCACGCACCGTCCACCCTCTTTGGACGTTGCTCGCCCCTCACGTACAAGCCGAAGTGCTGCAATCCATCGTCGAGATCCAAAAGCACGAAGGTTGGCTACCCGACTGTCGAATGTCGACCAACCAAGGGTTCACACAGGGCGGCAGCAACGCCGAGATGATGCTCAGCGATTCCTACGTCAAAGGTGTCCTTCCT
Organism: Sporisorium iseilematis-ciliati; assembly: GCA_001748505.1. NCBI lineage: Eukaryota > Fungi > Basidiomycota > Ustilaginomycetes > Ustilaginales > Ustilaginaceae > Sporisorium > Sporisorium iseilematis-ciliati. Next base: position 59,067 of record MJEU01000093.1, on the reverse strand, counting down.
ACCGACACGGTGTTTTGGGAAGACGCGCTGCAAGCGATGCTCAAAGACGCCCGAGTTGAGCCTCCTTCGTGGGGGCTTGTGGGTCGAGGTGGGATCGAGGCGCGCTCTGCACTCGGCTACGTACCTCGTGGCGAATGGGGGTCGCCCGAGGCGCCCTTTTCCACACCTGGTCGGACGGCATCGCGCACCATCGAGTACGCGTACAACGACTTCAGCATCGCCCTCGTCGCTGCTGGGTTGCGTCGTCGGTCGCTGTACGATACGTATACGCGGCTTAGCAACGACACGTTCAGCCTGTGGGACAGCAACGTCACCTCGGACGGGTTCAGTGGGTTCCTGCAAGCGCGTAATGCCGACGGAGCGTGGTGGTATCAAGACCCCAAAAGGTGTTCTCCAGCGCTGGAACCGCTCGGGTGCTTTTTGGATAGGGGAGACGGGCACGATTTTTACGAAGCCAGTAGTTGGCAGTACAGTTTCTTCGCTCCGCACGACATGAGCACTGTAGTGCAGCTCATGGGGGGACACAAACGATTCGTGGAGAGGTACGATCATATGTGGGCATCCCGGTATGCGGATATAGGGGACGAGCCGGGGTTCTTAGCTGCGTTTTCGGCCAACTTTGCGCGCGGCGGATACTCTCATACGGTTGATACCGTTGTCGGTCTCATGCGTGGGAGCTTCGATACGACCAAAGCGGGGCTACCGGGGAACGATGACGTGGGAGCGATGGGAAGTTTCGTCGTTTGGGTGCATTTGGGGTTCTTTCCGGTAGCAGGCACGGGGGTGTATCTTCTCTCAACGCCGCTGTTGAGCGAGTATAGTATCAGGAATCCGATCACGGGAGGGGAGTTCAGGTTGACGACGAAGAACTTTGATAGAGCGACCAAGAACAAGTACATTGTGGAAGCGTGGTTGGATGGGAGGAGGTATACGAGGAACTGGATTTGTCATGACGTTTTTGTCAAGGGAGGAACGTTGGAGTTGGTGCTGGGTGAGAAGCCGAGTGAGGAGTTTGGTTGGAGGGAGGAGGATCTGCCGCCGAGTTTGAGTAGAGGTGGGTTTGCGTTTGATAGTGATGTGCTTGGCTGTTGATAGAACGGAGCGGACGAATGTATTTTTAGACGAGATGATACCCGCTTTGGATAGCAACTCATAATGCAAACGCTTCTGAAACGCTGTGGCCTTCGTACCGTGCTCTGAGACCGAACCGCATCTCAACCCAATCACTGCTCACCTGTGCGCTGAACCGACTCCGCCCAAACGCACGTCCACCGCACACGCTGAAAACAATGCAATGCTGGATTCAACATTTCGACAGTATACGTTCAAGCCTACTCCCGCCCCCCCGACTACGAACTTTCCGAACCACTGCTGTTACCGCTCGCCCCTCCTTGCTCCTTCTTGTCGTTTATCAGGCCCAGATCCATGATGCTACTGGTCGCTCTCACCTCGCCCTTCTCCCTCGCATCGTGAGCCTCTTTAGCCTGTCTCTGCAACCAGTGATCCTTGATCTCCTTGGCTCTAGCGATCTCCTTTGTGTGGTGCAAGCATTCGAGGTAGTCTTCTTTAGCAGCGACACAGTCCGAGGGCGTATCGGCCGAGGCGTAGCACTTTTGGAACTCTTGCCAGAATGCAAAGCATCGAGGTCTGCCACCTTTGAAGCTGAATCCGGACTGTTGGTGGGGGTGTGAAGGGGACGAGGAGATGGCGATTGGAGGTGGTGAGGTTCGGAGAAGTTGAGATGCGGGTTGAAAGTCGGGTTGAAAGTCGATATCAAGGTCGAGGTCGATGTGCGTGGTGTGCGTCGGTGCGAAAGCGGAGGCCCAATGAAGGTGCACGCAAGTACCAAGTGTGTTCAGATCGTTTCAGATGTCAATGGGAGGCCAGTGGCAAGAGCAGCGAAAAGCAAAAGGAAGCAAAAGACAGTCAGCCACCTCCTCGATCGAATCCTCCGTCGTCGACATCAACCCTACTTACAGCCATTATGAAGTATTGACGCAGTGACCAGGAGTGTCCTTACTGAAGTGTATCTCCTGTTGAGTCGAAGGTGACCTTTAGAGTGGAGGATTGAGTGGTCACGATCAAGAACAGATGATGGTGAAAGTGCAAGTTGTGGAAGAGTTGAATTGAGCTCGCATTTCGAAGCGCGTCTTCGGATCCGTTTTCTCTCGATGCGATCACAATTTTTCGCTATTTGTTACGTTTTCCTCAACAACAAAGTCAAAAAAATGCGCACACGCGCGCACAGACCTCACACACCCCACCTTCTTCTCGTCATGACAAAAGCATTCTTCGTATTCAACCACAAGAACAACACCTTGGGAATCAAGGCTTGAGGAAAGGCGCCATATAAAACTTCTCCGGACCATGCTCTTTGCCGGCCTGATCGATCTGTTGCAGCTCTTGCTCGCTCAGGTGCAGTTCGGCATCGTTGGCCGTGTCGAGCTGGTCAAGGTACTCTTTGGCTCGCGACTCTTTGCTCGTTGTTGTAGTGATGATACCTTCAGATCGCTGCAGAGCCCATCGCAGGAGCACGTTGGCGGTGGTGCGCTTGGTGTTGGCCGAGGCGATGGATGTGAGAGCCTTGTGCAAGGGTCCGTCTTCAGGCAAGGCGTTTTTGTAGAAGGGAGCGAGGGCGGAGTAAGTCATTGTGACAATGCCGTGCTTTTTCTGGAGAGCGAGGAGCTTTGTGTACTCTTCATGCGCGTAGACGTAAGGGTGCTGACGAATGGAATGTAGTTGAGTGCAAGAGTCAGCGGCTACGAGTCTTCAATGCTATGCATGTGGAAGGGAAACCTACGAATTCAATCTGGTTAATGTCAGGTACGCTCAAGCCAGCATCGAGCAGCTGCTGAATATCGCTAGCCAGCCAGTTGCTAACACCGATGCTCTTGGTCAGCCCGGCTTTCTTGATCTTCTCCAGCTCTTTCCACGCATCGACGTTGCTTGGCAGACCATCTTTACCGCGAGGCGGCAGATGCAGCAGGTACGAGTCGAGCTGTTCGACCCTCAACTTTTGCAGCTCGACCTTGACAGCCGACTGCAGATCCTTCATTCCGTCGCGGCCGACTTTGGTGAGGACGTAGATGTCGTCACGCTTGAGACCGGAGTTCTGGAGGAAGGATTCGATCCCTTCACCTGCGCTTTCCTCGTTGGCGTACACCTCGGCCGAGTCGATGAATCGGAAGCCGCTGTTGAGCGCCATCTCAACTTGCTTTTTGGCAGAAGAGTTGTAGAGAGCGGTACCCGTGCCAAAGGCGAGTCGGGGCAGTTCGACGCCGGAAGGAAGACGGACGGTTGGGATCGGCATGCTGAGCAATGTATACGGAATGGAGGTGGTGGGTAGAGATGAAGTGGTTGTGGGGCTTGTGATGAGGTGTGGAGGAGAGGAGGTGGAGACGAAGGGGTTAATATAGCCGGCGGTCTGACTGAGCCCGGATCGCAATCACTGAATGCTACCCGCGTGACTCAAGGTATGAATGTGAATTGCGCTTTGCTTGGGATCGCCCTACGCTCTCGTCATGGCGTGCCAGGTGCATGGGAGCGAAGGGCTGTCTCCGCGGGCCGTCTTTGGTTGCCGCCGTTGGCATGACAACTATCTCCGGCTATCTATCCGTGCGAGGCGTGCTTTTTGCGTGGATGGAGTAACGATGACTAAGCACTCCACTTTTTCCGCGAGACCAACACACGCCTCGACCTTTCTTCTTCTTCTGAACCCTTGAACTCAGCCATCCTTCTATCGACCACCATCATCTTGTTGCACATAAGCAGCTACGCCACCATGTCGGGGCAGACACTCAACGATCTCATCGCGACCGTCTTTTTGCGAGCTTCGGATCCGCCTCCTCCACCCGCACCTCAGCACTTCGATACGCGAGCTCCCGAGACCTCTGCTTCTTCTTCCGCTGCCGCTTCTTCTTCCAGCTCGTCTGCAACTGATCCGGCAGAGGCGACACTCACACTCCTCGCACGTGCCCAACAGATCTCGGACTCGATCGGCGTCGTCTCTCCCAACGATGCTCTGCGCGATATCTCGACCTCTTCCCTCCGCACGCTTTTCCTCCCTTCGCTGCAAGCCGAGCTCCACTCTGCCGTTCGCACAGGCACCGATCATACTGCGCGTAAGCAGCGACTTCGATCGAGTCAACAAGCGGCTGCTAGTTTTCTCAACCGTACTTTGGCTCTCGGCGTAGTCCCGCCAACCACGAAGCAGCTCTTGGGCTGGACGTGGGCCAATGTAACCCCCGACGAGCTTGCTGCTATCGGCTTGGACTCGAACTTAGTCAGCACACAAGGCAACATGCCACACGCGAGGGAGATCAAGATTGCAGTCTTTAAGCTCGAACGAGCGCTCAAGGCCAACTTGGAGCAATTCAGATCAGCCTACCAGGCCAAAAAGAAGCTGTCGAACGTCATAGCGCCATCTGACGTGTTTTACGACCTGCTGCTCTACCCTCAGCAACGTTCAGGTGATGACGAAGAGGACGAAGCCGACGACGACGATGACTTTGCAGGCGGAGACAACGAAACATCATCAACAACGGCTCCCGGAGGCATCGCTTCCGTCCGCCAATATCTTCTCGCACTCCTCAACCTGCACACGCTGCGATGCGCACAACTCGTCACTTCGGCATCGCAAGAACTCGAACTGCTTCGATCGATGCCAACCCCACCACCACCAACCTCATTCGACCCTACCACCAACACCGGCGAAGAATGGCGTCTCGACCGCGCCCCCTCCCTTCCCACCAGTGGTCCCCTAATGGCACCCTCCGGTAAAGTCCTCCGACCCTTCACCATCACGTCTTCCTCCAAAGCGGACGTAGCAGCATCCGTCTTCCAGCCCTCCTACCGTTTACCGACAATGTCGATCGACGAGTACCTCGCCGAAGAAGAACGCCGGGGCAACATCATCCAGGGCGGAGGGCAGGCGTCGTACGATGCGCCGACGAGTACGGAACAGCGTGCACTGCGAGCTGAACAGGATGGCACACGAGACGCAGAAGACGCAGAGGAAGAACAGAGGCAGAAAGATGTACATTGGGATAGGTTTACGGAGGAGAACAAGAAGGGTGCGGGTAACACTATGAATCGCGGTTGAGCTCTTTACTCTGTGTATCTTCCTTGAAACTCTTCAACTTGTTAATCAAAAGCTGTAGCTCCTTCGCAGACTCCTTCTCCTCCCTCCCCTCAAACACCCTCACAAACACCTGCAAAATCCCAACCAACCTTTCATCTTGGCTCCCAAAATGCCTCCCCACCAGCCGCAACATATTCCACAGCGTCGCCGTCTCGATCCACGCCGATTGCCGATCCAGCAGCTCTATCACCAACCGTAGCTGTGCTACGTCCGGCTGCAGATGCGGATGCTTGGCGTGCAGATGAGAAAAGTGCCGCAGAAACCGTTTCAAAAGCTGAGCTTTCGAGGGCGAAGACCCGCTCGACGCAAGACGGATATGCTGTGCTGCACGAAGCAGCGTTTCGACGACCTCCGAATGAAAAGCGTAAGGCGAACCAGCAATGATCGTCGACGCATACCGGAATCCAGCGAGCAGCGACCCGGTCTCCACCGCGCACCGCACGATACCGAGCTTCGCGTTGTCCGTCAAGTCGTTGATCCCGCCCAGCTTCGCACTGCGTGAGAAAGCCAACTCGGCCTGGATCGCATCTAACCGCCTTCTCCTCGCGTGGCACACGATGCGCGCCGAAACCGTCTTCACAGTCGCCCCGCCCCTCCTGCAAACATCGTCCCACAGCTGCTCGTCCACCGACCTGTACCCCTCCTCCACCCTCTCCGTCGACGAAGCATACCTCGTCATCAACGCATCGTACATCGCGCTCGTCCGCTGGCCCTCATCCAGCACACACAGCAGCTCGTACGCCGTCCTGCCCCCTGCTTCATCTTGAGCACACAACAACCGGATAACCTCCTCCATCACCTTTGTCGATACCACCTGCGGCACTTTACCATCCTCCACCCTGAGCCGAGAAAACCCACCGGCAGCCCTGAAATCTTCCGCTGGAACCGCTTCGAGCTGCGCCCTGCGCTGGGCACCACGTACCAACCTCACCACCCGACTCCTGGCCTTGGTCAGGCACAACAGCTTCAACATCCGGTTGATCGCTCTCCGCTTGAACACCACTCCGTCGGCGAGCAGGCTCGTCATCGCATCGCACAGTTCGCGCACTGCAATTCGCACGTCTACCGCTGCAAACTCTCTCGAATTTTCGCTTTTCGCGGGCAGCTTGACATCGTACACCAACCGCTCGAGCAAAAACCTCGACTGCGAAGGCTTCATCCTCGGATCCCCCACGATCATCGCCGCCTGCCGCGTCAGCCCGGCAGCATGCAGGAAGCCAGCGCATCTGTACAGCGCATCGCCCTGCATACGCCAGAGCATGGACCGCGCGGGGCCAGCAGGAGCGGCGTCGATGTGCGATACGGTCGGCCAGGTACGATACAGATCCCAGACGACGCTGGAATCTCGAGATTCTCTGATGCATTGTGTGAGGATGTGACAGCAGATCTGTTCTCTCTGGAGTGGTGCGACGTCGCCGCATACGGCGGAGAGAGCAGCCATCGAGTGTTCGCCAGATCGTAGCAGCAGTCGGATGCGGTCGTCGAAGACTGTGCGACGGTGTGGCTCTAGAGTGTCGATGTAGGGTGTCGGCGCTGCCAAAGCTGTCCTCTTCTCTCCTGTGGCTGATGGTGACTCGACCGCTGCATCTGCTGAGCCACTCCGCTGTCGTACGGACGGAGTGAAAAAGTCATTCGTCCCAGAGTCGACCTGCAAACGTTGGGTGTCGGGAAAGAACGAGGCACGTATCGACGGAGCCGGTTCCAAATCACGCTCCTGGGCATGGCGCGATTGCCTTCTAGCAGGAGTGAGAGAGCCGGAAGCGCTGTGAGGTTGCCAGTAGTCCGAGTTGGCCAGCGAATCGTGTCGGTAGCTGTCGAGCGAGGTTGGGTAGTGCAGCTCTTCGAGCGGCAGTTCGGAGGCCTTGTGTCGTCGGGAAGAGGTGCAGAAGCAACGGGAGGGTCCGGCGACGCCGGGTTCGAGGTGACCATGGGGAGCGTGTGGTCGATGTGATGCTTTGCCGGTAGAGCTGCCTGTGTGGGAATGCTGCTGAGTGTGACTGCTGCTGGCTGAAGCAGTGGAGGCGGCTCTCCGTAGTTGACCAGATGCGACCGACCTCGCTGCTGGCAGACGCAGCGACTGCAAGGCGGTGCTAAAGGACATGCCCGAGCATCACTCCAGCTGCAGGCAGAAAGTGCGAAGGGAAGCAGAGTCGCACTCTTGCGTCCGGTGGAGCCAGCGTCTCCTTGCGCGTATTGCTGGTCTATAGAAGTGGGAGTGATTATGGTCGTGCTGACATTTGTGAGGGTAGGGGGAGAGACGGAGGTCGATATACGCGATGAAGCCTTGCCGTCTTGGTCTTGTATACGATGGTCGGCGTGCAAAGACGCTACTCGATGAGGCTTGGCTTGTGTGGGTGAGAAGGTCTTTGCACTTGTGGTGTTGGACTTGCTCACACGCCTGCTAACAATCTTGAAAATAATCTCGGAATTCGGCAGTAGCGAGGAACCCTTTCGTACGAATATACTGTCATTCGGATCCGAAAATCCACACCAAACGGAGAGGCAGGACTTGCCGCAGCAACCTCAATTTTCGAGGCAGGAGAGAGGCAGCCTCGAATTTCGAGATATTCCTGCAGCGCTGCAGCCCTCGCTGTGGGAGACATTCGCTCGTCACGATCCTCCTTCTCTTTCTTCTCTCTCCACCAATCTCTGATTGCCTTTTGTTCGACCTTTAAAACTTCCTTTCAATCCACTCTTTGAGGTGATAGGTAGGCCGAACTCTCTTCACCCTCTCTCAACAACCTTTTTTCTCTTTCACCAACCAACTTCTTTACATCAGTCAACATGGGTGGAATGCCTCGCGCTACCAAGGAGGCTTGGTTCGAGAAGCTCACCGAGCTCCTCGAGAAGTACCCCTCGATCTTCATCGTCAACATCGACAATGTCAGCTCGCAGCAGATGCACCAGATCCGTCAGTCCCTCCGTGGCAAGGGTGTCGTTCTGATGGGTAAGAACACCATGGCTCGTCGTGCTCTGCGAATGCTCGTCGGTGACAACCCGGACTACGAGCGTTTGCTCCCCCACTTGAAGGGCAACATCGGTTTCGTCTTCACCTCCGGTGACCTCAAGGACGTCCGTGACCAGATCCTTTCCAACCGCGTCGCTGCTCCCGCTCGTGCCGGTGCCTACGCTCCCGCCGACATCTACGTCAAGGCCGGCAACACCGGTATGGAGCCCGGTAAGACGTCGTTCTTCCAGGCTCTCGGTGTTCCTACCAAGATCGCTCGTGGTACCATCGAGATCGTGTCCGACGTCAAGGTCGTCGACGCCGGCAACCGTGTCGGTACCTCCGAAGCCACGCTGTTGAACATGCTCAACATCTCGCCCTTCACCTACGGTATGACCGTGGTCCAGATCTACGACCAGGGCCAGTGCTTCGAGTCGTCGGTGCTCGACGTCTCGGAGGACGAGCTGGTCGACCGCTTCGTCCTCGGTATCAAGCAGGTCGCTTGCATCTCGCTCGCCCTCAACTACCCCACCATCGCCTCGGTCATGCACACCTTGGTCAACGGCTACAAGAACCTCATCGCCGTCTCGCTGGCCACCGACTACGAGTTCGAGGGAAGCAAGAAGGCCAAGGAGTACCTCGCCAACCCCGAGGCCTTCGCCGCCGCCGCCCCCGTCGCTGCTGCCGCCGACACCGGTGCCGCCGCCCCCGCCGCCGAGGAGAAGGAGGAGGAGAAGGAGGAGTCCGATGACGACATGGGATTCGGTCTTTTCGACTAAGCGCACAGCTTCCTCCCTCACCACCACCACCACCACCACCAAAAGCAAGACACGGGCGTCTCTACAGGATCGTCCGTGCCTTTCAGATGATCCCGTCGCCCTCGTTGGTCTACCGACTCGGACGATATCATCACTTCCACTTTGCACTCGTTTGATAGTTTCTTTGGCACTCTTCACTGAATATCACAACGCTTTCAAACAGTCCTAACGCACTTCACATTGATTCCATCCTGCCTGAAAGTCGGCTTGCACCACATGAGAAACCCCCAACATCGACAACGTTTACTGTCCCGACTTGTGGGAGACAATTGCGTTTTTCGCTTGTTTTCCTAACAACCTTCAGTAACTCCAACCTGACCGTTCTAAAACCTTCCGCACTCCCTCCCAAAGCAATCCCTACAGCGCACCTCACCGTCCGCGTTCACCTTGGCGCCGCTATCCAAACGCTTCCCGCAGACCTCTTGGCCTTTGCGCCTCCACACGTCGTTCGGCTGCGGCCGCACGCCGCGGCAGACGAGGCATTTCTTATGCCACTGCGTACCGCGCGGGCCGAGGGTGGATTCGAGGTGCGAGAGTTTTTCGCCGCAGTAGGCGCAGCTGTGCATGCCGCCGTATCTCGAGGTGGCAGCGACGACGGAGGGGTTGTGGGTGGTGAAGAACCCGGCGGCGGGGTTATGGGTTGGTGTTGTCGAAGCTTGTCGGGATTGTTGGAAGCGACGAAACGCAACAGAGGCGGAGCTGCTAGCAGCGGTGGAGGCAGAGGAGGCAGCGGGCACGACCGACCTCCTCCCAATCGAAGCAGCAGGGCTGGAGGCAACGGGGCTCGGCTTCAACTCTCTCTGATGCGTCGCGTGTCCTCCGCCTTCGCCCAGCGAGCTCCTGAAACTCCTCTCGCCCGCCTCCTCCCCCGACTTGACACTCACCACCTGCAACGTCACTCTCGGAGCGCACTGCGGATGCGCGTACCCCTCGTCCAACCTGACAAACGTCTTCTGCCCATCAATGACTCCCCCGCATGGATAGCAGGTAAAACACTCGGCGTGCATGTGAACGTCGTCTGCTAGCGTTACCATCACCACCTCTTGGGCGGCGCTTGTGGTGCGGTCGAAGGGTAACAGTTTGCATGCTGCACATCGAACAACGCCTTCGGGCGGCTCGAGTGAAGAAGACTTTTCGCCCTGAACCGGGTCCCCAGCTTCGGCGGCGGGAAAGTTGAGCGGTCGTGGGAAACCGCTCGACGTGCGTCTGCGACTCGCGTCCGTCGTCACCACTTCGAGCCGCGTGCTGCCAGAAGGGGTGGTGGAAGGGCTACCCGGAACCTTCTCAGCCAGCCTATCGCCACTCGTCGCCTTCTCAGCCGACTGCAGACGCTTGACCGGACTGACACTCCTACTCCGCGAATCCCGCCTCTCCACCCCGCTCCTCCCCTCATCATCGGCCCCAAACGTCGATTTGAAAGCGGCCAGATTCAGCCCGTCCCGGAACTGCGCCGTCAGCGGCCTCGGTTTCGGCGGGCTTCCCGTGATGCTGCCCGATCGGGTCATGCCGGATTTGCCGGGCGACGTGGGCACGTGGTTCGGGAACGAGTACTTTGACGGCGAACGAGGGGCGTCGTTGGTGCTGTTCGACGAGGAAGCGGTGATGTTGGAGTTGTTCGACCCGGACCGGGTGGAGAACGGGATTCGAGGAGAAGCCACCACCGTCTGCTGGCCCAGCTTCTTGGTGAGCTCGGCGATCGTCGCTCCCATCGGCCCGGTGGCGCGCGTCCTCGTGATCCTCCTCACATCAGGTACGCCGCTCTCCTCCTTCCGTTCCGGCTCTGCCACGCGCCTCCTCGGCCGATCGAAACACGCCTCGCACGTCGGCTCACCATCCATCCCCACCAGCACATCCACACCCTCCCTACCACCCTTCGAACAGACGCTGCACTTCCAGCACCTACCATGCCAGATCCCACCCGTCGCCCTAACATATTTCCCATCCTCCTTCGTCGACCCCAACACCGCCTTTTTGCACGCTTTGCACTCTCCCAGGCTGTACTTTCCCGCATAGCAGTCGCGGCAGAAGTAGCCTTCGCTGCCGGAGAGCTTGGACGGAGCGGCGTACAGCGTCGAATCCCTAGCGAAGACGGCCGAGCACCCGGTGCAGGACCACCGATTTCGACTGGCGTCCGGTTCGACCAGCGAACCGCAGACTTTCGACAGGACGCCGTCGGAACCTTTGACGACGGGTGCCGAGTAGTCTTGGCTCGGTCTCCGCTGCATCTCCACCGGTGGAGCTTTGAGGTCCGACGAAGTCGAGTCGGATTTGACCATCGCAGACGATCGCAGATCCCTCGAGATGCGGGAGGGCATCCCGAAGCCCAACTGCGGATCGTAGGTCGAACGCTTGGGCGAGAGCGGTGGCCGCTGATCGTGCGTATACTCTTCGTCGACGGAAGAGACGGACGAGGTGTTGACGTAGCGGTTCGCCCAAGGATCCAGCTTCTTCGCCGCCGCGGGTAGAGCGGTCGGCAGGACACGCGGCTCCTTCGACGTACCACCACATCGACTGCACCGAAGCTTGCCCGAGATCGGATCGCCGCAGCGCTGACAGAAGCCGAGACGCGGCGTGACTGCGGACATTTGTACGTGTGTATGGAGGGTATAGAGTTGGAGGAGGAGAAACGGCTGGCTTTATCTGACTTCGACGGTGCGGTGAGCCGGGCTAGATGGTCGATCAACAAGATGAAGTCCAGGGGGTGGGAAACGGTGGGCGATGGGCGATGAGAAAAGGTGAGATCTGTGGGAAAACCAGCCCAGATCCAGTCGCTTTACTCTTCCCACGCTCTGCATACGGTAAGGTTGATGGAGGTGGGTCCGACGGCGATGGAGGTGCTGCTTTATGCACTTGTAAGCGCTGGAGAGAGCGAAGCCCCTTTTCTGTCGGAGAACAACACTTTTTTCGTCTTTTGCGTCAGTGCGCTGATGAACCCCCTTTTTCCCCTCCACAACAACCAAAAATTTAAGGCGCAGCTCAGAAGCGACGCGCGTGACGGCGGTGAACACGTGCTGACGGAAGAAGAAACTGGTACGCTCACGACATGGTTTGAGATGGTCGATTCGACCATGTTGGAGAGCTTATCGCTCGAAACAGCAAAGAGCCGACGGTCAACAATGATAGTCAGCTCACACTACTAACCCACTCGAACGTCGTCCCACTGCTGAGCACGTAACTAATCGCATTCAGCTTCTATCTTCATTCTTCTTCAACGCCGTATGCTACAATGTAGAGTCCGAAAGCTTTACTCGTTCTTCTCGAATCTAGCCTGGAGCAAGCTCGTCTACTGCTCACCATAACCCTTCGGGTTGTTGCTCTGCCACCTCCACAAGTCCTGCGCCATATCATCGAGCGTCCTGGTCGCCTTGAAGCCCAACTCCTTCTCGGCCAGCGACGGATCCGCGGTGAGGTCGGGTACATCGCCGGTACGCCTTCCGACGATGGAGTGCGGGAACTCGTATCCGCTGACCTTCTTCATCGCATCGACCATGTTGAGCACCGACATGCCCACACCTTTGCCCAGGTTGAAAGCCCTGTATTTGCCCTTTGTCTCGATCTTGCCCTCGGCGAAGATCTCGTCGCGGTCGAGAGCTTCGACGGCGTTGACGTGGCCGCCGGCGAGGTCTTCGATGTGGATGTAGTCGCGAACGCAGGTTCCGTCCGGGGTGGGGTAGTCGTTGCCGAACACCTTGAGGCCTCCTTCGCGGTACTTTCCGACGGCCATCTGGGCGAGCAGCGGCAAGAGGTTGCCGGGTTTGCCGCGGGGATCTTCGCCGATCTTACCGGACTTGTGGGCACCGGCAGGGTTGAAGTATCGGAGACCGATGGCGCGGAATTCCGGGTAGGCGTCGCAAACGTCGCGGATGATGATCTCGCTCATCCACTTTGTGCGGCCGTAGACTGATTCGGGAGCCAAGCGGGTAGACTCGGGGATGGGCACCTTGGGAGGTGTACCGTAGACAGTAGCCGAGGAAGAGTAGACGAGGCGGTTGCAGCCGTTGTCGTGCATGACTTTGAGCAGGTTGACCAAACCGCCGACGTTGACGTCGTAGTAATCGATGGGGATCTCGGAAGACTCGCCGACGGCCTTGAGGGCAGCACAGAGGATGACACCCCAGATCTTGTCGTCGCCCTTGTAGCTCTCAAAGACGTTGCGGATGTCGTCCTTGCTACGAAGGTCACCCTTGAAGACGTCGACCTTGCAGTCGTCCTTGTCCTGCTGCGAAGCACCCTCGGGAAGCTCGTCGATGGCGATCTGTTCGAGACGCTTCACGGCGGTGGGGAAGGCATTGTGATAGTTGTCGAGGACTGTTTAGAGAAGCAAAAGTCAAGAATGTCAGCGTTCTGACTTGGGCATCTCGCTAGATGGAAAGCTGCGCGAAACTTACCTGTGACACGGTACTTGCGCGTCAGCAAGGTGACGAGAGCGACGTGCGAACCGATGTAACCGGCACCACCGGGGATGAGGATCCTAGGTTTTTGAGAAGGCATTTTTGTCAAAGTGAAGGTGGACAGATGATGGTGAAGAAGCAACGGATGCTCAGTTTTATGAAGAGAACACGGAAGACGCAGAGGCGATCTGTGTGGTGCACTGTGCACAGCCGAGGACAAAGAGAAGCGCAACGGAACAAAGACTGGATTTGTGCCTTTTTCCATGAAATCTTCCAGTCGAGGCGCTGTGTTGCTCTCACACTCTGACTGGCTGCGCGTGTGCGTGTGCGTGTGCGTGTGCGTGTGCGTGTGCGTGTGCGTGTGCGTCGACAGCGTGAGCGAAACGCGCTCCAAGTGCATTCTTGGACGTGGGTATTCCGAAGACAAGTCCGAGGCACACAGTGTCGAACAAAGCTGTGCTGCACTGCAGATCAGCCACGGATCTGTTCTTCTTTTCGTCTGGCAGAGCGTGGATTGCATTCGGACCGGCTGTCTGAAAGAATACCGTCACAGCAAAAACCCGAGGTCACCCTCCTTGCAACTCATTCCTTCCCAGCAGATGGGAGCTCGCTCTTCGTCGGACGGTCAGCTTACACCTCATTGCCTCTGATGCTGAACAGCGACGAGCACCGAAGCTACATGCTGACAGAGAACAACAGAAAAATAGTGTGGGGCCGGCAAAGTCCGTGTTTTTCTTCATCATCAGCCATAAGCAGAGTCGACTGGAAATCACCGAAGTCCGAAATTGGTCGGGCGGGAGATTTCGGTTCTCTCGCTACCGTCTTTGCCGGTTTCTTCTTTCCGCTGTGTCACTTTTCCCCATAGCCATCCGCATCCCATTGTCGTTTTGAAGGAGTCGTCATCATGCTGCCCACGTGCACACTCCGCACGGCGCTGCACGGCGGCTTCCGACTCCCCTGCTCGTTCTACCGCGGCGGGACGTCCCGAGGCATTCTCTGGTCCACCTCAACCCTCGCTGCCTTCGACAATGTCACACGCGACCGACTCATCTGCCGCGCTATGGGGTCGCCTGACCCTGACAAGCGGCAGATCGATGGCTTAGGAGGAGGCATAAGCTCGTTATCCAAAACGGCGGTTGTTGGGCCCCCTGATTCCCGTCTGGCCGCTTCTCTGCGAGAAAGGAGAATAGCTTTTGCTGATGGGATAGACTATGCTGATGACGAGGTGCGCGCAGCGAGTAAGGAAGGCGGGTGGGATCTGGTGTATAGATTCGGACAGGTGCCGGTGGAGAAGGGGACAGAGGTGGATTGGACAAGTACGTGCGGGAATCTGGTTAGCGCTGTAGCGCTGTTTGGGTTGCATCAGGGTCATGTTAGGCAAGAAAGGATTGCGGAGGTGTTCGAGGAGGCCGAGGGAAGGAGGGCGAAGGTGGGAGATAGCTTCGCATTCCCAGTAAGGCTGTTGGTGACGTGTTCGGGTCAGATTGTGAGAGCAAATGTTCCAGTTAGACTGTATCGCAATGGTGAGGAAGCGGTCTGGTATCCCGAGTTGGAAGGTGATACGAGTATCTCTGGTGTTCCTGGCACGGCGCCAGGGATCCTCATCGAGACACCGCTTGATACCTCGCAGCTTCTTCCGACGGGAAACCAAATCGACAACGTCACGGTAGACAACACCGCATACCCCCTGACGATCATCAACGCTGGACTCCCGACCATCTTTGTCTCTTCGTCAAGCCTCTCATCCGTCCTTGACCCTGCGTCGCTTTCTTCGGCATCGCCATCCGATTTGGACGCCAACATCCCACTCATGACGCTCCTCGACAGACTCCGCAACGCATCTGCTGCACTCACACCGTTCCTCCAGCAAACACTCAGCCCATCCGCACCCAAGATCTGCATCGTTCACCCTACCCCTGCCGACGGATACACTTCCACCGGCGGCCAACCCGTCCCTGCTCGCGAAATGGATGTTCTCATCCGTGCTGTTAGTGTGGGCAATCTGCACAGAACTGTTCCAGCAACGTGCTTGTCCGCGCTAGCCGCCGGAAGGGCGTTTCCGCAGTCGACGATTGAACAGGCTGTACAAGCGAGCAGTCCTCGCAAGGTGCAAGGCGAGGTACTGACGATCCGCGTCGGCCAACCAGCCGGAGTCTCGGAAGCAAGCGTTAAAGTCGTCCCCGCATCACCCGCTGATCAAGCCAAAGGTCTTACCCACGTGCCGGACAGCATCGTCTACTATCGCACTGCACGACGCATCATCGAGGGATTCGTCGATGTTCCTCATTCCTACGTCTCCTAAGCACACACACACATTCTATATACCCATACTCGCAATGTTATTTTGATTGCATCGCTCTTCTACCCAAACACAGCTCTATACCCCTTCCTGACATACCAGCCAAGAATCAGCGGTATGCCCCACGCCGCTGCATCACCGATCTCTCTCAGACTCCTCAACTCTACAGGCACCACCACAAACTTCTGACCAGCTTCCTTCGGATCCGCTCGACCCTTCTCCTTGATCGCCCTCGTGAACTCACCCTTTACGAAATCGCCATCGGTGTAGAACCGATGCATCTCTTGATCCTTCTCCGTCCACCTTTGCCTCAGCCACGACTCGAAAGCCGTACGTTCTTCCTCGGTGCTCTCTGCCGGCTTCACGTTCGCACCTAGCGGAGGAACGTCTACATCCGCCGTGGGAACATTCGCCACTGAGCCAGCGTTCGACGACGTGTCTCCTGCGACGGGAGGAGTGATCCGCGTCATCGTGAAATGCAGATGAATCGCCGGCGGAGCATCGCCCTGCATAAAGATGGATCGTAGCGTGTAAAAGTCCTGCCCGTATCCGGCGGGTGCAACCCCCGGATAACCGATGGTGAAATCGACCAGCCACAGATCGTCCATCTCCTTCGCCAGGGTGCGCAGGCAGAAGAACAGCCCGGTGGACCTCGGTAGCAGGAGGTTTTCCAGATCTTTGATCCCCGTCTTCTCCGCGAACTTGGCCGATACCGGTCGTGTCTGGCGCGATACGAGCGTTCCTTCTGGAAAGATCAGCAGGAGCAGCTTCTTGGCGGTGCTCGTTCCACCCTCTGAATGGTTTTGCGAGGACACTTCACCGAGCTGCTTCGCAAGCTGCTTTTGGTCGCTCGCCCAGTTGCGCGCGAGGAAGATGAAGCGGTAGAACTGCATCCCCCACCCGACGAATGGGATCCACTTCAGACTCTTCTTCAAGATGATCAGGATGCTGTCGGCTAGATCGGCGTAGTACGCAAGACACCAGAGATACAACCAATCGGTGTACACTTGGTGGTTCGACATCCAGATTGAACGACTTGGTAGATCGATCGAGACGATCTTCCCGGTCTGTTTATCGCGATGTACGAACTCCTCAGGATCCAAATAGCCTCCTTTGCCATCGCCAATCGACACAACGAGCTGGGTGGGACCGAAGAACTGCGATACGATGAGCAGGATTCGGGCGAATGCAAGTTTGGTGTATGCGATGTTGGAGTGGTAGATCGGTTTGGTGCGAGGGTGGAGAGAGAGTGGCCAGGAGAGAAGTTGGAATAGGTGTGTGGAGAAGATGCACGAATTGAAGACGAGCGCGAAGAGGATGGTTTGCAGATAAGTCTGCTTCGGGGGTCGTGAGGAGATGGGCAGCGTGTATGGAGGCACGCTGGAGGTGGTGCCTAGACCGGTCTGGGCGGATACCTTGTCGGGTACGTTGCCGTTGACGGCGGCGGTGCCGTTAGTTGTCATGCTGGCTGGACGTATGCCACGATGTTTCCGGCGTCCAGAGAGAAGAATTTCCGGGGGTGATCTAGTGGTCTAGAGAGAAGATCCCACCATGCAAGGTGTCGTCGAGAGAACGTTGTCTGGGATGATGGTGGTCGGGTCGGACGACGGCGAAAACGGTGACAGCGCAGTGGACCTTCGATGAAAAACCCATTTGTGACTTTGACGTGGCTGAGTTCCAGAGTGACAACTCCGTGGATGGACATGACGTCTCTGTGTCATGGACCACGAGACCCTTGTTTCGCTTTGGACCGTGTGGTACAACGGCGCAAAAAAGGCGAGGTGTCCCGGCTGTCACTTTCCGAGCATGACACGCACCCGGCGTCAAAAAAAAGCCGCTCATCCTCCACTCTCCCGCTTTGCGTGCTCGTGCCGAAAAATCAACCCTGTTACATCGAATCAAGTGTACGCAAGCAGCTCGAAAATCAATCTCATAACGATGATCCTCTATCACGAGGCTGCTCTCAATGTCGACTGTGGGTCTCACCAGGCTTAAAGGAAGTATCGAAAAGCATGAAAGCAAAGCTCAGAGGCGACAGCCACAGCCACAGCAAGCATCTCCAAAAGTGTATGTGCAATGAAAAGAGCTCTACAGCGACAACAGCATCCAACGCTTCCCATCAACGAAGACTCGTCCCTTCACCAAGGTAGAAAGTGCGTCCTGCGGACCCGTCACCCGCTTTACCAAATCCGGGTCCAGTCTTGGCTTCGACCACCTTGTCCACTTTGTCGGCATCCAACCCGACCGCTCTTGCCAGACGCGAACCAATACTGCTCCCTGGACCACGAACAGCGTCCCTTGCTGCCGTGACGCTGCTGTTTTCTTCCCTCAACGATACACCCTGCGTGTTGATGACACCAGTCTTGATGCCACCCGTGGCCGCAGTTTGCACTTCCAACGGTGTCCCCACCGCCGATGAGGGAGCTTCGGGCGCCGTAAAGCGGGTCACCAGATTCTTGGCGGAAACGACACCATTCGCGAAAAGATCGTAGTAGTTGGCATTGGAGACTGCATCGACTGCTCCGATGACGTGATCGTTCCAGCGTGCCTTGATCTCTTCTGCGACAGAGGGTCGTACGGGTGCAACGTAAGCAGGCCGCAACTGTTCGCGTGAGACGCGCTCCTTGCCCTCTTTGTCCCAGTTGTCGGGGTCGATGTCGTTGAGTTGCAGCTTGATACGGTTGAGCGTGACTGCGGTATCGTGCGTTCGTACGGCGATGGTGTGACGGAAAGTGTAGAGTAGAGAGGTGGCTACAAAGACACCGCCCAGGGGTGCTAGGATGAAACGTGTCGCTGCCATGGCTCGCTTCGTTTGAGCTGTCACGCTCTTTCAGCTGTTGGATGTGGAGAGTGTAGGATGGGGATGGGCGTCAGTTGCTTCCTTGAGGGCTGCGAAGGTGGTGACCGGTTGAAGCAATGCGAATGGTGCAGATGAGGAGGAGGATGCCATTGGTCTTCTCGAAAGGTGGAGGATCGTCTGCGTTTTCAGAACCGTGCGACCGTCAGAATTCGGAAGGAGTGACGGATCGGGAAATTCCGCAGTTGCAAACAGGCACAACGATCCGATTTGCCTTCGTGATCGGCATTTCTTCTCAGCTATAGTCATGAGTCTCTTTCAATTCAGCCCTTGGCACTTGCGTATGGCGTGTCGTCTCGATTGATTGACCACAATCGGAACTCGGCTGCGCTTTGTGCGTGTGTTGCTTTCGAAGAACTGCCCTTTGGTTGCTTTTGCACAACACTCTTCTCCCGCAACATCATCTACTTCTGCATATCATCAACGCCAAACCTGTTTCGACTCATCAGAGCTGTCGTTCGGTCCCTGGTGCGTGTACATCCGCCGCCGCACCCGCCACTCAACCACTTCGTCGCTGTACGATCCAGACCGCCCTCGTCGTGGACGCTACACCTGCTCAAGATGCACGCCGGCTACAGTCCAATAGCCATGCTGGCAGAGCGAGCCTGTGGACCCATCTACAACGCCATCGACACAGGCAACAATATCCTCGCTGTCCGACATGCCGACAAGGTGCTTCAATCCCAGCCAGACCTCGCACTCGCTTCGGCACTCAAAGCCCTCGCCCTCATTCGCTCAGGCAAGCGCGATGAAGCCAACACCATCTGCACAAAGCTCGTCTCGCGAGGCTTGCGCAAAGGCGAAGACAACGTCATCACACCTCTCACTTGGACTCTTGCCCGACTGGGTCGGTCCGAGGACGAAATCACCCTGCTAGAAGGGGCAATCAAAACCAACCCCAACGACGAGTCCCTATCCCGACAGCTCTTCTTTGCGCTCATCAAGAACAAAACTTTCCAGAAAGCGCAGCAGCTAGCGCTCAAGATGCACAAATCATTCACCGGTCGTAATAGGGCACAGGGCCGATTCGTGGAGGAGTACTTTTGGTGGTCCATCCTCTCTTATCTGTTGCTAGCGAGGGATCCCAAAGCACCAGGCGCGGCTCTTGCACTTCCACTTAGCCAGAGAATGATCGAGAAGCAGATCGAGTCCAAGCCGTTGACGCTCAACGATGAAGAAGCGCTCTGCCTGCTGCTCCAAGTGCTGATTCGACAGAACAAGAAGAAGGACGCGTTCGACTTGATCGCTGCCGAGGGATCGGTAGGACACACGCTATGCGACCGCAATCTCAGCCTCGAATTCACCCGTACCGACCTGGCCAAGGAACTGCAAGACTGGAAGTACGTGCAGGACAGCTGCTGGGCACGTATCGATGGAGGCAGTCGCAACTGGGCCCACTTTGCAGGGTATTTGGATGCAGCAGAGAAGCTCGGAAAGGATCAGCTGGTGGCAGCGCAGAAGAAGATCAATGTGCTGCTCAGTGTCAAGGGTGCCACGAAGGATCGTTCTGTACGACTTGCGGAGCTTGAGGTGATCAAGAAGCGGATGAGCGTGGGTGACCAGGATGCTGAAGCGCAATTGGCGGCCAAGGTGGGGTCGTACTTTGATCAGTTTGCGAGCAAGGCTTGCTGCCATGAGGATCTTTTGCCGTATCTTGGTGCGCTTTCTGCGGGATCGAGGGCGAGTTTGACGGAAAAGATCAGGGAGAAGGTGCGACCCTTGCCAGTGAAGAACGAGCTGGACCTGCGGACCAACATCTCGATCGCCAAGATCGCACGGACGGTACAGTCTAGCGACTCATTGACGGAGCAGACCGAGGCGAAGCTCGCAACCGAGCTGCTCAAACAGTACATTGATGGTCTGTCGGTGGGAGCATCGTTGCCGGAGACCGAAATGCAACCCGCAGACGACCTCGCTCTGCTCGCCGTGCAAGCGATGCTCTCAGCATACCGTCTCTCTCGGGGAAAGTTGGTCTACCTCTACCAAACTATCGCTCTCCTCGAATTCGCTCTCCTCAAAAGCAAGAAGGGCTACCAGCTTCGCATGCTCCTCATCCGCAGCTACGTTCTCGCCGGAGCCTTCGACCGCGCATTGGTGCACTTCGGACTCTTGGGACTCAAGAGCGTTCAAGGCGACACACTATCGCATCTCGTCAGCGAGCGATGTTCTGCTTTCTCGGTCGTCGCCAGCAGCAATGACAACACGGACGACGGGCTGTACAAGACGTCCATCCGAACGCTCTCGACCTCCTCAGCGATCTACGAAGAGAACCGCAACTCGACCCCCGAGATGATCTCGAAGGCCCTCGAGCACGGCATTTACTCGCGGGTCGAAGAGTTTGTCGAGTTTGGCGAGGCGCTGGAGAGGTCGTTGCAGAGACAGGTGGTGCGGTTGGAGGAGTCGCGTTCGCACCTGCATAATCGGAAGAATTTTAAGGTCGACAAGCAGAGGCAGGAGTTTGAAGCTGGCATCGAGAAGGCGGTCGAAGCAGTGCAGGCGGATCTCGAGAAGGGATTGCACGATCAGCGAGATTTCTCCGTGCTGGTCAACTATCAGCCACTCGACACACCGGACGTTGAGGAGCTGACGCAAGTCGGGCCGCGTGCGGATGCTGGATGGGTGCGAAGCATCGCCTCCACGCTCTCTACGACTCCAGTCGCGATCAGCGAAACAGACAAGCAGCAGCTCACAGCACCCGAAACATCGCTCGTCAACTTTTGCCTCCTCTTGCATTCCGGAACCTTCGACTTCCAGGCAATATCCACCCTCCTCCAATCGTCCAAAGACACGCTTCGGGAGCTGGCCAATGATGCTGCCGCGTCGTCCGACTACACCCGCCCTCGCTTCGTCCGACCCATCGACGGCATCCACGAAGCAGCGATCGCACTGGAAGCTGTCTACCTCTCAATCGGCCATTTGGACGCTGAAGCGGGTGCCGAGTGCAGAACTCATCTCGGAGAGATGGCTACGCTGGTGAACCACTTGTCGAGGTCGAAGCCGGTGGTGGAGAAGCCGGAAGTGTTGGAAGAAGGGTTGGCGGCGTTGGGTAGGGAGAAGGTGGAAGGAATGATGCAAGGTGTGGGCGAGAATGTGGGGGTGAGTGCGAGGAAGGTTTGGGCGAATTTGAGGGATGCGTTGCGTGAGGCGATGTGAACGGAATGGCCAGATTAGATTGCGCACTTGATCTATGCTGAAGCAATGCCATCAGCTATACAAACATATGAAGCTGCTTACATTGCCCAGTCTCTGGTGGGAGAGAGGATCGTGTCGACTATGGCGTGGACAGCGTTGGCGACTCTTCTCGCGCCAAGTCGAAGTCTCGCAAGCAAAAGGGTCCCTTTTTGTCTGATTTCCCTGCATGAGAAAACGCATTTCTCAGCCCACACGCTTTGTTCCACGCGCCTGTTTCACGGGGCGATGCGCATCTGAGCAGTGTTTTTGCGGGGGCATTTCTTTGCGTGTCTCAGCTGCGCTGCGTGTCAATTAAGGTTCGACGCGCTCTTTTTTTGTCCCTTTGTGCGCTTAAGTCGCTGTGTAAGGAAAAGGAAAGGGTTGGCGAGGATGCGTCCCCGTGCTTAGATTGAGACACGCTTGCGCCTCTGGGATGCGCTATGGTCGCTGTCGGTCATGCGTGAATGCAGTTGGCTATCTCTTTTTGCTTTCTGACTCCCATCCGTTTCTAGATACCATTGCTTCACGTTGCTCTGTCTCGTCGCGATACCCACCTCACCACCACCAACCACGGACATAGAAGCTCGATAGATATCTCAGACGACACCAAAGCGCAGCCAGCACAGGCACAAAGGAAAACTTGACCTCGAACCACGCAATGGCAGCCGTCGCACCCACCACATCAACCTCGCACACCGTCTCACCCAACCACCAGCCAACGGAATACGCATCGCTCAAACGCATGACCTCACGCAAACTCTTTGGACGCTCTCGTAGAGCGCCTCCTCCACCGCCACTGCCGTCTTCGTCCGAACTCGATTCGTCGGTCGACTCTTCGACCCCAGCCAATGGCAACTATGCAGACGAGAAAATCTTCAGCAGCCGCACCAACAACCACTCGACCTCCGCCCTAAGCACCACCTCCACTGCTTCACGCACGTCTCGATTCTTTCGGCGCTTCGGTCGTTCCAAACCGCCTCCCGTGCCATCGCTTCCCCCCACGCTGGTGTTGGACTTGGACGCTGGTACGGCTGCTCAAGACGTTCTGACCCCGCCTTCCTCTGCTCGCGATACCACTACCGCACAACCCTCCGCGGCAGCAGCCATCATCGCGCAGTCCCAAGCCGCCTACGCAGCCGCCGAGACCCTCCCCAAACCTGCCGGCCTTCAACGCCGACGCATGCTCGAAGCGCTCACCAACGCCCGCCTTGACGTATCCCAGGCTCGAGATCTGATCCGCCTCTGCGGCTTGCACATCCGCGAACGAGGCTTGGACACTCCTGGGCTGTTCCGACCTTTCCGCATCGCCGAATCGCAGGATCGTGTGTATCACATGATCCAGCTTTTCCTCCTAGGTGTCGATGCTTCGACGTACATCGCCGTCTTCCCAATCTTACCGGAGAATGCGTTAGATAGGTTTGGTAGGAACACAGCGAGCAGTACGAACGCAGAGAAGAGTAAGGTGGCGAGGGAGGAGCTGGACAAGGAGCTGAGGTATGCGAACCCGCACGACGTGGTGAGCGTGTTGAAGTGGGGATTGAGGCACGTGCGTCTCAGAGCTGCAGATTTCAACTCGAAGGATGGTGGAGAGTGGTACGATGTGTTCGTAGCGGCTGAACGCGAGTCGGGGTACCATGCGAGAGCGATAGCCGATCTGCTGCATCCGAAGCTGCCGCAGGCGACAGCCGAGCTGCTCAGCGAGGTGCTCGATCTCATGGCGAGCGTAGCCGCGCACTCGAGCAGCAACCACATGCCCGCAGCTACGTTGTGCAAGGTGGTCGGCTTCTGGCTCTTTGGTCGCATCGGTGTGGCGCATCCGCCGCCGACGGTGGATGAGCTTCTGCGCGAGGTGGAACGGACGGCGGGCATGGCCGAGCATCTGCTGTTGGCGCACATTCGGAGTCAGGCAGCGGTGACGTTTGCGATGCCGCTGCGGTTGACAGAGTTGGTCGAGAGGTATCCGTGCGTGGGCAAGGGACACGCGCCGGGGCTGGAGCCGAAGTTTGCCTCGAGGGAGGTCGAAGCGTTGAGGGTGGATCTGCGGAGCGAGAACTTGGTCGTTAGCCAGGCGAAGCCGAGGTCGCCTGGGCAGACGTTGGAGGCGGCGTTGGAGGCCAAGGCTGCGAACGAGTTGGAGGGGGTGAATGGTGGCGAGGAGGTGTGGGCGGAGATCCTGGCAGAGGAGAAGGGGGTAGAGGCACTGCTGATCGATGAGCATGTGAGGATCTTGAGGAAGGTGGATGAGGAGTTGTTTGCCAAAGAAGAGCCGACGGAGGAGGGCACGACGACGGCTATGACGGCTGCTCCGACAGCGGCAACGCCTACCGCAGCGCCATCGATCGCGGCTATCAAAGCGAACAGGCGTCGATCGCAATCGCTCTCCGACCTACGCTCCACCTTCGCCGCACCCACTGCACCACTGGCGACGCTCCCCGAATCGCGTACGGACAGCATCGACACTGCGCGACCGTCGGCCATTACACCCAAACGAAAACCGGTACCCTTGCTCGACGCACAGGAAGTCGTCTCCTCCTCCTCCGCGACCGGACGCGACTCGTCGCTGTTCTCTGGCAACCTCGAACCCTCCGCTTCCTGGCGCTCGTTCTCCGAGGAAGGTTTTGGAGTGCTCAGCAGCGCTTCTAGCGAACTCTCGTTGAGCCAGTTTGACCTGAAACCGCCTTCCTCGACGCTCCCACGTTCGCGCAGCAGCCGCAGCATCTACCGCCGATCGTCGAAGCCTCCGCGTCCTCGACCGATCCAACCGCTCCACGAGGAGGCGAAGCGGATCGAACACACGGTGACCCGAGCAGAGACGTGCACGATCGACAGCGCCCTCGCGCTCATCTGGCAGGACTCGCTGCTGGACGGCTCGCCTGCGTGCAAGTTGCCGCAGTTGGTGTGTGTGCAGTTGAAGGGAAGCGAAAGGTGGTTGTTGGTGGTGGAGAGCGTGGTGCCGCCGAGACCGCCAACGCCGCCGATGACGGCAGGAGCAGACGAGGACAGGAGAAGCATCTTCGCGCCCAGCATGAAGAGCGTCAAGATGCGCTTGAGGCGGGTCAGTACGGTGATCGGCAGTGGGATGCGGAGGAAGGGTGGGGTGCCGGTGGAGGGTGGAGGAGAGCGTGAGGGTGAGGGTGAGGGAGGAGCGAGTGTGGTGTAGATTATACCCTTTGTATTGTTGCGAATCCAAGTTTTTCATTGCTCACAAACAATGTTGTTGGACTGTGTTGGATGCTCCGGTGACAAACTGGGTGTTCTGTTGGACCATGCTGAAAGCTCTGATGACAACTCGATCGTGTTGTTGGACCGCGTGGAAGACGTTGCTCACAAACACATGGTCACTTTGGACAGCGACAGTGAGACAAATGACAAAAAGACTAAATTCCAAAAGAGATGAAACTTCATGAGTGTTTAGCGATCAACACTGTTTGGAGTAACCCTTGGCCTTGGTTCCGCTACCCTTGGGCAATCCACCGCGGTGCTTGTCGTGCGCAGCGTTGTGGTGACCCGTTGAGTGCTTGCCATCCTTGCCGCCCGTGGTCTCCTCGTGGTGCTTGCTCGTCACCTCGGCCAGATGCCTGAACCCGCCTTCCTTGCCCTCCTTCTCCAAGCTCTCGGTGATGGTGACAATATCGTAGACGAGCTGCTCGATCATGCTCTCGCTGAGGTTCTCACGGACGACGACACGCAAGATGTCAATGTCCTCGAGATCGGGCGAGAGGTTGTAGTTGGGCACGATCCATCCTTTAGCTCGAAGCAAGGTCTGCATCCATCGCTGTTCAAGGTGCGGGTTGCGAGTGCGGAAGCTCTCGGACCATCGGAACGATACGACGGGCAGACCGGGACGGTACGACTCGGCAGAGTGCTCGTTGATCTCGTGTCGGTGCTTGTTGTGGTGGCCCTTTTCGCTGCCGGTCAACTTGGCACCTGCTTCCTTGATGAGCTCGGCTGCACCGCCTGCGGCAGCGGAAGCGGCGGATCCCGCGGGCAAGGGCTTGTGGATCTCGGACAGCACTTCGTAGTATCCGCTCTTCTCCAAAGCACGCGAGAGAAGACGCGCGTTCTGCATGTCCGACTGCATCACACGTCGGTACCCATCGAAGCCGAGGTTGATAAAGTTGAACAGCTGACCGATGACAGGGTGAGCGGGACGGGAGAAGTTGAGACCGAACGAGTACTCGACGGAGCCGAGATAGTGGAGTTCGAAGACAAGTTCCTTGGGGACCTGTTCGTTGTCCCTGAAGAGAACCCAACCGAGACCGGGGTAGACCATACCGAACTTGTGTCCCGAAGTGTTGATACTCTTGACACGGGGGATCTCGAACGACCACTTGAGGTCAGGGGTAGCGAAAGGAGCGACCATGGCACCCGAAGCACCGTCGACGTGGATAGGGATGTCGATGCCGGTCTTCTTCTCGTATTCGTCAAGCAACTTGGACATGCCTTCGACGTCCTCGTAGTGACCAGTGTAGGTGGAGCCGAGGATGACAACAACGCAGATGGTGTTCTCGTCGACCATGTCTACGGCCTTGTTGATATCCAGGCAGTAGCGAGATTCGTGGCTGACGGGGACGAGACGCATCTCGACGTCAAAGTAGCGAGCAAACTTTTCGATGGCGACTTGAGCGTTGGAGCCAAAGACCATGTTGGGACCGGGCTCCTTGAAGGACTTGCCCTGGGCCTTCATCTTGTGCTGCCATCGCTTCTTGGCCGAAAGACAGGCGAGCATGATGGCTTCAGACGAACCAGTGGTGGCGACACCCATGGCGGGCTTGCGCTTGCCGTTTTCGTCCTTCTCGGTGGGCGCTTTCCAGAGATCGGCGAGCATCGATACACAGCGAGCATGAATGGCCATCGTGGCGGGGTATTCATCCTGATCGCACATGTTGATCATCATGGTCTCGGTCATGAGCTTTGTGGCCTGCTCAGGCATCCAAGTGTGAACGAAAGAAGCCAGGTTGAGCGTAGGTTTGCCATCGAGGCTGAGGTCGGAGTTGAGGAGCTGCAGGAGAGAGTAAAGCGATAAGTGGAGGCAATGGCATTGTATGTCAGTTCCCAAATCTTGCTTGTCAGGCGATAAAGGGGAGAAGGTTGTGCTGAAGACTCACCTGGTAAGTAGCATCGGCATCAGTACCCTTTTGAGGGATCTTGTACTTGGGGATGGGCTCGGTCACGTATCGACCAGCGTGGGCACCCGAGTGGTAGGCGTGAGCTTTGCGGCCAGCAGGGTGGTTGAGAAGGCTGAGGATGGGGTGGTCAGCGGCCTGCTCGATGAGCTCATCGGGGTCGACGTGTTTGCTGAGAGACATGGTGGGCGAGGGTGAGGAAAGCTAGAGGTCGGAGGAGGAGGAAGATTGGAACAGCGTTAGGGGTTTGAACGCGAGGATGGTGTAAAGGTGAAGAGGAAGGATCGCAAAGAGGGCTGCGTGGATTATATATAGTCAAGGACGACCGAGCTGCAGTAAGCGACTGAGCGCGATGTGAGTGTCAGCAAGCCACCAACTCAAGTACGATGACTGTCACAGAGTGAGTGTGTCTGTGCTGTCCCACGTCGTCGGCAGCGAGCGGCTCTCAAAGTGGAGCAAGCGAGAGCAACACAGCCCGCAGCCCGCAGCCCGGGAGAGGACGCTGTGAGAGCATGCTGTGACGCTGTGACTGCTGCAGCAAGGGTCCATCAAGTCAAATCTTCGGCATGGGCGTCAACTTTCCAGCACAGACCATGCTTGGACGAAGCACACTGTCCAACTGCGCTTGCCGATTGTGATTTCTCAAAAAAAAAAAAAGTCGGCACGATCTTCTCGGATGCTTTCTTCCCTGTCACACACTCGATCCGCATTCTACGCCTTTGAGCATCGATGTCCTCATCCCACTCTTCTCAGTCACACACCACTGACTACGTCTGCCAAAGACATTCATGAAGACAATCGTGTTTGACAGCGATATGTGGTGTACTGTACAGCCCTTGAGCAGACAAAAAGACGGAGTGCGGGATGTGCCTGCGGAGAGAAATATGCACGTCAGCAGTCAGCGGGCAATTGCCGTTCGATGACGCACAGACTGCAGACCGCGCATTGTGATTTTCTGCAGCCGCCGGTTTCTTTCATCTGTCCCCGTGCCCCTTCTCGACTCGCTTGTTCACTGCCGATCGACTCTGTACACCTGAACCATGGTCCGGCGGCGACTGAGTTTCTCTCGACAACGTGCGGCTTAGCGGTTCTGTTCTTCCACGAGTAACATATGTCCTTGCCAGCGCATCCTCTGCGACTGAGAGGCTGATAGATTGTCAGCAGAACGGGGTCTAGAATGTCGGCTTGAAGCGTCAGCACCAAAAGTAGAAACAAAGCTGGCTGACGTCCCCCGCAAAAAGCAATGACGAGTCCTAGAACAGGCTGGACTGTCTTCCACGCGAGCAAGACGTTGCCTCGCAAGCTAGTGACCGGTAATGTCTTTGATTGGATATCGAGAAGCTGCTTCTATGCTCGTTCTCGTGGTGTCTATTTTGGCATGCTTTTTTGGGTGTCCTCTTTGTTCAACGTTTCGTCAAACGCCCTTTCTTTTGTGTCGCTGGTGACCAAATAATAATTGCGGTGACAACAACAGCGTTCAAGGTGACAACAACAGAAGTCGAGAAGACGACAATCACACACACACAGCGTCGGCAATGACTAAAAATCGGTTGACCATACCTGTCTGTATCCTGCAACGGTCTCAACGACTTGATCATATGTCTCGATTGACTTCTGGCCGCTCACAATCTTCTGATGAGCCAGACGAACCCTCGTCAGGTTTGGAGCAGACGCGTGCCGATCATCCTGCGAGACTGACCACCATGTCGATTGCGAGGGACTGGTAATGCTTTCATCAAGTATGCTGCTTTGCGCAACTTTCACTTGGAAGGGACAAAAGAGCCGACGGCCGAGCAGCAATCTGCTAAGACGGAAGAAATCGACGATCTGCTGAAGGCGGGGGAAAGGCTGCCGTTCCTAGACGATCGCGATACGTGGGTCGACGGGTTATGGACAACGTATGAACTTTGTGGGTAGAGTCGTCTTGGTGAATTCGAACTTCCAGTTCGTCTTCCAACTTCAGATGCTCGCTCACCAGTTCATGGTCAGATACCTTCATGTTTTTGCGGTGACAGGAAATGGACGGATCACGGAAGAGACGGATGCGCACATGAATGTGTGGACCTCAACTTCCGCCACCACCGCCGCCGCCGCGCCGCTCCTCTTGCGGCAACTTCACTCTCTTCCACTGGCGCCGCCTCCGTTACATCAACCAGCACCAGCACCACCGCTGCTGCCGCTGCACCTCTTCCGGCAGCCTCGTCTTCCGCTCGTGACGATGTGCCTGGGCCCAGCTCCTTCGATCGACAGCAGGATCTCGACATCGAAGACATCTTGGATGTCCCAGAGGTTGATGTCGATGATCCCAACGACGCAGACTATCAGGACGAGGGTCTGTCCGAAGACGATTTTGAGGACGCATACCGTACCGATATGTCTCCTGGCGGCTCACGCCCCTCCGACAAACCAGACAAACACTTGTCAAAAATGGAGCAGACACATGCCGATCGTTCTGCGAGACGGACCACCATGTCGATTGTGAGGAAAAAGCAATGCTTGTCATGCAGCCCGTCTGGCAAGAGAGACTCGAGCCGCTTCAAAGGTTGCATCTTGAACGGTCACCTCAGGTATCGTCCTAGTTGAGCATATGAGCTTTTAAGCATGCTGGGTCCCCACTGGTCCAGCAGCAGAAGAATCGTCTAGATTGATAGCAAGTTCTGCACAGACCTGGCTCCCTCCGACTTGACCTCTTGGCCCAAGATGTTCCAGATCGCAGCGAGGACCAGTCCAATTGTGCCGTCGGTGAGCCGCTCCTTGCAAAGCGTTGCAAGCGGACAGAGTCAATGAGTGTACCCATTGGCGCCGATACAAACTGGCTGAACAACTTTGCGGTTGCAATGTCTACTCCCGACTTCATCGTCAGTCATGAGCCGCTCCGCCTTGTCCGACACGATGAAGTGTCACAGGCGATTTCAGCATTGCGAGCGAGCAGAGTTGAAGAACAACAACGGAAGATCAGGGTGACATCCGTTCTGATCCGGGTGACAGCAGAAGAAGTCAAGACGACGAGATTCGCATACACGCACCCGCACACACCATGTCGGCACGAAAGAAAGCGATCATTGTATCTGCCTGCAAACGTAAAAGCTGTAATGTATAGTATTTATCATTAAATAGGATGGAAAGGGTATCGATCCAAGCCCGTTGAGAGCCGAACAGGAAAGCGAGAGTGGATGGAGCAGGGAAAAGGCTCGACGCCAAGGATGGTTCGACCGGCAAGAGACGATTCAAAAGAGTGACGAGGGACAGCGTTCGGCAGAGCGACTGTAAAGACAGTTTTTGTTTCGATGAAGGACTTGGCGTTCGAGTCGAGTTGTTGACCACCTGATCGCTGATGTGCCAGCTCACGACGAGTCGTGGCCATTTGAAGCATCGCTCGAGTTAAAGCAGCAGCGCAGCACCGAGCACAGCGGCCGAACCCATCGCCGCCATCGCTACGACAGCACCGTTCAGCGATACCGCGCCATTCCCGCTACTCGACCCACCCAGCCCACCCAGCCCCATCGAGCTGCTTCCTCCACCGCTACCGCTACCGCTACCACTTCCACCCGTACTACCGCTCCCTCCAGCAGTACGCGTAGTCGTAACCGTCAACGGACGCGCGCTACTCGCTCCGCCTCCACTGTAAGCCGCACTTGCACCAGCAGCTGCCAGCGAAGAGATGAACGACGAATCCAGCGTAGTGTACGTAGCTAGAGCCGGTGTGCCTGCGGGCGGAGTGACGGGTGCATTCTGGGTTGCGGTGATGACGCCGTTGCCTCCGGCCGTGGAACACGAGCCGTATTCGACGCAGGCGGATTGCGCGTTGTTGGTGGTGTATGGTGGTGCGCCTTGTTGGGCTAGCGATGGGTTGGCGAGGAGGGCGAGGCCGAGGAGGACAAGTGCGGCTGTTGAGGTTCGTGCCATGGTTGAGATGGTGTGCCGCGTGTGGGGTCTGCTTCGAGGAGGAGGATGTGCAACCCACTCAAGGTCTGTTGTCCGGATTGTCGGTGAGAGATGTCAAAAATCGCAAAGCAGGGTCGAGCTTTCCAGATGCTTGAAGGCGGTGGGTCGTTGACTTTGTCGCGAGCCCGTAGGATAGATGATGGTGGCGATGCAGAAACCTCGTCACCCAAACTACAACAAGACGACGATCAGGGGACGTAGCGTCGTCGTCTGCGGTTGGATGGGGAAACAGCCAAATCCGGGGCAATTCTGGCCGCCTGCCAAATTTCGCCTTTTGTGCAACCGAGCCTCTTTTTCTTCAATTTCCGACACCAAACATTCACAGTTTGGGCGCAATTCCTCTGTGTCGGGGTAATCGACGCTGCATGAACACGCTTTTGGGCGCAACGCAGCTTTGAGACGCACACTAAAAACGGAATTCTCTTTCCTTTTTCCAGTTGGGCCCTCTCGCCTTGTCGAGAATAAGGCACAGAACGGCGCAAGGCAAGCACCAAGGGGAAATTCATCTCTCTTTCACGCCGTCTGTCAACTGTCACGGATCGGGCCGTTTCTCCCGATTCACCGCATCCTCACGCTCTCCGCCGGGCAACGGACGTATAACGACAAGCTTTTCCTGCGCACTCTCTTCATCTCGAGCTTAAATGTGCTTCCGCGCCGTCAACTTTGTTTGGTCCAGCTTCTACGACGCTGTGTGCGCAATGTCAAACCTCATGAGCCTTCGACATCGAAAGTCTGCGTTGAGATCTCACCTCCATCATCCACTGCCACTTGTAGTACACGATGGCAGCAGCAGCAGTAGCCGGCCTCATCCTCGGCCTCATTTTCGGCGTCGCAGCTCTCCTGTCTGCCGTTCTCGCCTGCGCTAGCCGATCCGAAGCGTCCGAGTCTCTGCCCCTACACAATCTCAGCAACACTCCACCAGCCGCCACTGCTGCTAAGAAGGACGACGCTAAAGCACCGAACCCGCCCAAAGATGTCGCTCCCAAACCCGCCGGCGGTGGTGGTGGCGACAACAAGCCGAAAGACAACAAAGACAAAGCACCCGCAGCAGGCGCCGCCAAACCTGAGGAGTGGTCTGGTGCCAAACTGTGGCAGGAGTACGTAGCTAAAGTGGGTGAGAACAAGACCAGCCCACAGTACGTCGTGTTTGACACAAAGACGGGAAAGATCGAGCTGAAACCGGCTCCGGCGAACGACGCACCGTTTTTGAAGGTGCAAGCGGATGGCAAGGTGGAGCTGGTTGATGGTGGTGCGGCGGGTGGCGGTGGGGCGAAGCAGAAAGGCGGTGGCGGTGGAGGTGGTGGTGGTGATGCGGGAAAGCAGAAGGATGGACAGCCGCAGCAACAGCAGCAGCAGGGAGGAGGAGGAGGAGGAAAGGGAAAAGACGACAAGAAGCAAGATGGAGGAGGTGGTGGTGGAGGTGGCGGAGGTGATGGCAAAGGGGGTGGTAAGAAGGATGAAAAGAAGGACGACAAGAAAGACGACAAGAAAGATGACAAGAAAGACGACAAGAAGCCCGACCAACCCCCCAAACAAAACAACAACGATGCCCAAGCCAAGGGCAAAGCAAACGAAAAAGCCGAAGCGAAAGACAACAACAACACCAAGAAGGACGCACCTGCAGCCAAGGCGGATGACAAGAAGCCCGAACCTGCAGCAGCTGCTAAGAAAGACGCTCCAGCTGCGAAGTCCGCCACGACCGCTGCTGACGCTGCCAACTGTTGCGACGCACCAAAGCTCTCGTTGCACGGCACGGTGGAGCTAGTACAGGTGTTGCAGGCGCTCGGTGTGACCCCAGCCGCAGAGCAGAAGGGCAAGGAGAAAGAAACAGTTGCGAGCACCAGCCACAAACACGATCCAGCTCCTCACCATTCAAGCTGTGACGCCAAGACCGGATGCAAGCACGACCACGGGCACCATCACAGCTCGAAGCATCAACATCGCCACAGGCATCATTCTCTCGGTCACCATCACCATCATCACCATCGTGAACCTGCATCGAGGCATCCTTCGCGCTCAGGCCATCGTTATGCGAGCTACTCTGGACATCGGAAAGATTGCGATTGCTGCGATTCGTAAGTTGATATGCATCGAGCGTAGAGTTGCAGAGCGGTGAATGCTGACATGACCTCGTTTCTGCCAACCTTCTGGCGTGGACAGTTGCTACGAGCGATTAGAACAGGATTGGGAGACAACTTCAGCCTCGACAATGACAACCTTTGATCTCCGTAAGTTCCGCAGACCATGATCCTGCGTCGCGCTTCACGCCGTTGCTGACTGTCTGCATCCACCTTTTCATTCAATCACACCTCAGCCGCACACCGTCACACATGTCACCACCACCACCGACACAGATAGTTGCACTCTGTTCATTTTTTCTCATTACTTCCCCTCATTCTACTCCGCCAAGAAATGCCACAACCCCTCTTCCTCCTTATAATCATGATGAACCACCGTCACCAACCACCTCTGCTCCCTCACCGCTTCAATCAGCTTCCTACTCGCCGAACCCTTGGGGAACAACATCCCCCACTCTGCCCAAATTTCAAACGCCTCATCCCTCCAAGCTTCGAAACTTTCCCTCTCGATGATGGTCGATTGAACGATCTCCTTACCCGGGAACACCGCCCATGTGACTGTATTCGCCTCTCCTTCACCCAGGTTCGACTGGAACTCGCCGGAAGCGTTACCGGCAAAGTAGGTGATTTGAGCGTTGGCACCGAGCGCGTCGATGCGCGAGACGAGTTTGTCTTTGTCACTTGAAGACATGAAGAGTTCGACGAACGATTTTTGAAAGATGAAGCCTCCAGGGGGACCAAAGCCTACGACAGGGTCGGTGGAAGGTGCGCCGTCGACGGCGGGTTGCGAGCCGACGGACCACCATCCCTTGCCTCCGGCGTATCGGTTAAGCGAGAGCAGGTGGTCTCGAATCTGCAGCGTTTCGTTCATGAGTGGAGCATCGCACCAAGGGATGCATGAAATCTTTTCTTCCAGGTAAGACGCAAAGATCGTCGAGATGTCTTCGAGCGTCACCGGATGACCCCAGATCCTCAACGCGTCTTGAGGTGGGACTTTGAGGCTGACGCCGTAACCGTCCATCTCACCGAACGCCGGACTGCGAGAATCACCGTATCGGCCGTTGGGGAATTCGTCCCACGTGCTTGTCTCAGGCACTTGATAGGAGCTGGATGTCCTTGCCAGTGTCCTTGCGAGCGCTTCTTGTGTGGTGACCTTGAAGTCCTTCGGTGTGTTGGTGCCAGTGCGATCGGAAAGCATCTGATTCTTCGTCCCTTCCAGATGCAAATGCGCGGGGATACCTTTGAGCCTGAGGTCAGTTTCCGGTTGTGCGCCTAGATCTGCCTTCCATCCCAGACCTTCCAAGATCCGCTCGATGCTCTTTTCGAGGTTGAGCGAGCACAGGTGGAAACCGCGAATGTCAGTCTCCAAGAAAATCCGGCCGACCATGTGGATGCTGAGCGATACGCCGTACTCCTTGACCGCAGCGTCGTCGCTCTTGATGGGCTCGAGCGCGTCGAGGATGAGTTGTGGCACTTGCACTTTGCACAGGTTGGTCATGCGTCGGAAGCTCGAGTAGTTTTGGATCGGCATGATTCCCGGTAGGATGGGGACGGTGATGCCGATATCCCGGCAGTCCTTGTACCAGCTCAAGAACTGATCGACATCGTAGAATAGCTGGGTGACGATATACTGTGCTCCGGCATCTTGCTTTTCTTTCAGGTAGCGGAGGTCGCGCTTGACATCTCTGTCGACGTAATCGGCGTGACCCTCAGGATAGCCCGCTACACCGATGCAGAAGAAATCGCCGTGATTCTGACGGATGTAACGAACGAGATCGGTGGCGTGTTGGAAGCGCTCGTCTGCCGCAACCCAGTACTCTTCGCCTCTCGGAGGATCGCCGCGCAGCGCGAGGATGTTTTTGATCCCCAGCCGCTTTGCTGTTTCGAGCGTCTCGTCAAGACTACTCTTATCGACATTGGTGCAGGTCAAGTGAAGACATACGTCGCACGCATCGTCGGTTGGCTGTTCCCACGCTTCACCTCCTTTGACTCTGTCGATGTGCTGCTGTGATCCCGATCCGATCTGTTTGACTTCTGTCTGCACGAGCTCGACATCAGGATCGAGTTTACCCTTTTGTATTCTTCCGGCCAGCTCGAGCGATTTGCCACCAGTTGTACCGCCTGCTCCCCACGTGACGTGGATCCAGCTCGGGTCTAGGTTGGCGCGCATGCGAGCGATACGGTTGTAGAGGTTGGCGAGACCCTGTGTGGTTTTGGGTGGGAAGAACTCGAAGGACCAGAAGGGAGCATCGCGGGACGAAGCCGCTTGGATCTTGGAGGTGATGTGTGCTGGGTCGGCGGAGGGGCCGGCTGGGGATGGCGCCGAAGCTGAGGGAGACGCCATCGCGAATGATGCTCTGGTCGAGAAAAGTCGGTGAGCGGGCGCTGATGATGAGAAGGACGATGAAGTGGGGTGAAAGTGTTGAAACGGATCTGTCGAACGGAGAAGAAACGTCTTTGGTTCACTTTTGGCCTGTCATGCGAGCATCACACACGCGTGCAGAAATGCCCCGAGTCCCGATTTTTTTCGCTTCAAGGGAGAAAGTCAGGGTCTGACATACAAAAACTTGGCTGACGAGCGTTGGCCTGCTCTTGAACTCAACCTGGACATACTGTAGCTGCGGCCGGGTGAGAAGAGAGTGTCGGACCCTGACCGGCTCGTGGCTTTCCTATCTGGTCGGCCAATGGGAGCGGGAGCCGACAGCACCGGAAGCACCGATAAAGCAGCATCTTGTCGGGACGGCCAACTTTGCAGATCAGCTTGGATTCGCGTTCCCGCCGGTCAGAGTCGAATTGCGTGCTGTGGTGCCGATCTCTTGACTCGAGGCCATTGTCAACTGCTTGGCAGATGAACCCCGAACAGCAAAGAGCATTGTTG
The DNA here is from genome assembly GCA_001748505.1 of Sporisorium iseilematis-ciliati. Classification (NCBI taxonomy): domain Eukaryota; kingdom Fungi; phylum Basidiomycota; class Ustilaginomycetes; order Ustilaginales; family Ustilaginaceae; genus Sporisorium; species Sporisorium iseilematis-ciliati. Next base: position 23,417 of record MJEU01000093.1, on the reverse strand, counting down.
TCCTCTGGTGTAAAGGCGAACAAAGCTTGGGAGTGGAAGGCCAAGCGTTGATCCAAGAGGTCCCTTCTGCGTTGTGCGTCCCATTTCCCGGGCCAAGCCTGTCTTGGCTCTGCATCCCTCGACGTTTTCGTCATAGGGTTGGGCGGTTGCAGCGTAAAGGCGTATCGCCAAGGGACGCGAGCTTGCTTTGCCCATTTTCTCGGCATGCTCCATTTTCGAGCCTTTTCTTTTTGTCTGAAAGCGGTGCTGTGCTCTGCTGCTGCGTGTGCTGCTGCTCTGACCACAACGGCATGCAATTTCGGCACATCCGGCGTAGGATCCCACCATTCTCGCTTTCCCACGCACAGCTTTGAACCGTCTTCGTCATCGTATCACCCTTTTCCCACTCTTATTCGGGATTGCCGAAGACCAAGATGATTCGGTCGGCTGCACCGCCGCACAACCGTACTGCTTTGAAGCATTTGTGTGTGTGTGTGTGCTGAGATGCGTGGGAGAGAGTCAACGTTTGCCGGTGGAATCGCAGTGAAATGTCAAAAAAGGTGGCTGGCTGCTGATGCCTCGCTTACCCTTGTTCCTCCACCGCGACTGCAGCTCACTGCAGCAACAACGACGAAATGCAAACAGCAGTTGCCCACTCAAAAGTCACGAATCGGCGCTTCCTCATCCATTGCTCACTTCATTCGGCTCCTTCCGTCCCGTCCTTACTCCCAACCTCGACTTGCTACGAGCACCATCACTCTCACTCTCGACTCAATCGTTTCCTACGCCCTTCCTTCCAACTCGACCGACCTTCTTTCTGCAACAACCAGCTCAGCACGCGCGCACTCACACGAACAAAGCCCCATTGGTCAACCATCCACGCGATCCTTCGAATTCTTGTCAATCTGCTGTTGAGCTCCTATCAACTCTGCATGCCTTAGTTGGCCCCGCAGACATTCGCCCAACATGCCCGTCTGTGGATCTTCACACGTCCGCAAAGAGGCCGCAGAGAAGGCTCATCTCTCTGCTGGCTCTCAAGTCGGCCCCTTCCAAGACTCGCGTCCGCAGTCATCACAACCCACCATCACATCTGCAGTCGCTGCCGACCCGACACTTCCACCCTCGCAAGCTGCCAAGCATCTCTTTCCGGTCCCATCTGCGGCCAAACGTGGTGTGCTCCGTTTCAAGATCAAAGAGCAGCTCGAAGAAGGCAGAGGCAAGCATTGGGTCTGGGACAAAGGTGCAGTTCATCATGGCAATCGCGAGCCCGACGACGACGAGCTCGAACGAGTACGTCTCCGCTATGGTTACAAGCCAACCGCCGAAGGTGGTCCGTCTCGACTCTACCTCATGATCCTCGCCGACTGTCTCCTGCCGCTCCCACGAAACCCTATGTCGGGTGTCGTCTCGCCTCCTCTCCTTGCTACCACAGGTATCGCGCCCCTGTCCATCTTTTCCACGGGTCCAGATATCATCGGACACTACTACGACTGCATTGTCGCGGCGAGAAGGGAGGTCATCCTCCTTACAAACTACTGGCAGGGCGGTAAAAACGTCGACCGTATCGCAGAAGCGCTTCGTGAACTCAACAGCCGAATCCAGAAGCGACGCAAGCAGCGAGCGCTCGAGGCCCGACGCAAAGCCCAGTCCAGCACTCCTGCCAACCCGTCACACACACCGCAACAAGAAAAGGCAGCAAAGCAGCAGGACGACTTGCTCGAAAAGCAAGGCGCTCCAGGTTCCATCGTTCGTGCAGAGAAGGACTCCAACAAGAGCGAAGCTGACGATGAAGACATCGAGCTCGGCCCTCCCTCCGCCGAAGATCGTGTCGTCGTCAAACTCATGTGGGATCGAGGCCCTCAAACCTTGGCCGACCTCTTCCGTCTGCGCAAACCCGTGCCTCCAAGCATGTGGAAGGACAACGGTCTACCCACCGAAAACGAGATTCCAAACCTCACCATGGAGATCCTCAACTATCACCGACCCTTGATGGGCACCTTCCACGCCAAACTTCTCATCGTCGATCGTCAAGTCGCCTTGATCAACTCGAACAACATCCAAGATCGACCCAATGTCGAGGCCTGCGTTCGTCTCGAAGGTGATATCGTCAACTCGGTCTACGACCACGCCCTCATCAGCTGGGGTAATCGGCTTCAGCCTCCACTCCCCTGCTTGACCGCTCCCGCCCCCGTCGCACCCTCGCCTGCTGCCTTCATGACAGGAAGCGAGAGCACTCTCCCTTCGCTCACCGTCGAGAAGCTCAAGCAGCTCGCACTCAACGTCCGACAGCGTCTGCACGACGAAGACACCGCCACCGAAGTCGAAAAGGAACGAAGCATGCAGAGCCCCATCGGCTTCCACTTTGGCGATGTCGTAGACCAGGTCATGCGCCGTGACAGCTTCGGCACCAAGGGGGCCGCTCCACCCATTCGTCTCCCTCCCAACGAGCATCACGTCGACGGCGAGAAGGCGGCTCGCAACGCTGGTGCTCTCTGGGCCCAGAAAGTGCTCGGCGAACGATTCAGCCAGTTCCAGAACAAAGACCTCAACAAGCCCGAAAAGTCGGAATCAGAGCCACTGCCTTCGTCCAAGTCGGAACCCGCACAGCCGCCACACCACAAGAAGCACTTTGCCGACATCGTCGAAGCGCTGATGAAGAAGGAAGGTGCCAAGCCACCCGCATGGGCCGAAGGCGCGCTCGAAGTGTTTGGTCTCGGTCAGAGTAGTTCCAAGAACGTCGCGCAGGAGGTGAGGCGCAATCCTCGGCCCAAGGCGACGCTGGCTTCGGGTGTCAATGTGCCCACGGCCGTAGCGGAAGAGGATCACGCCGAACAGCCGGATTGGCGCAGGTCGATCGAGGCGGAAGAGGAGAGTCTCGATGGTGCGCCTAGCCATACGGCGATCGACGAGGGTTCCGCCAGTCCCAAGGCTCCGTTGAGCAGCGTCGGTAGCGATGATGCAGCGGCTGCATTCAACCACAAGGACGGAATCGCTGCTGGTCACGGGACAACTGCGAAGAACGTCGCGCCATCGGAAGAGAGCGCCGCGACAGCTGCTCCTGCGATCAACACCGAGATGCTTCAGAGCAAGCAGGATGCCGCAGTCGCGACCGAAGCCGAGCCCCAGTCTCCCGGCGCTAAAGCCGACGACGGCGTACCCGGCTCCGTCGGTTACCGCCGAGTCCACCGCCGCACCCTCTCCCAGATCTCCAAATCGTCCGCCGCCGAGCGTCTCAGCGCGATCACCAAGTCGCTCGACTTCGCCAACAACTCGAAAGTCCAAGGCGAGATCAAAGCCGAGCAGCTCTCTGACGAGAAAATCTCTGCGCTCAACGATGTCCTCGACTTCCAGCCGTATGTCTTCCACAAGCCGCACGAACCTGTTCCTATGGCGCTGGTGAATCGACGGCCGCACGGTACACCTGGGCATTCTGATATTCGCAACCCGCAGGATGCAGCTTGGCTCGCTGGGTTCCGGTATGCCAAGAAGCACATCTTCATCCAATCGCCCACGCTCAACGCTTCGCCGATCAAAGCAGCGGTGCTGGCGGCTGTGAGGAGACACGTCAAGGTCGAGTTGTGGTTGGATTTGGGTTTCAACGACAAGTCGGAGTCGATGCCGTTCCAGGGAGGGACGAATGAGCAAGTTGTTACGACGTTTTACCGGCAATTGCGACGAGAGGGGAAGGGAGACGAGAAGTTCTTGGAGGTGTACTGGTATACGGGTAAAGACATGACGCGCCCGCTGAATGCCGTCCGCAAGCAGCGCAACTGCCATGTGAAGTTCGCAGCCTTTGACGGCCAAGTGGCGGTGCTGGGCAGTGGCAACCAGGATACGCAGAGCTGGTTCCATTCGCAGGAGATCAATGTGATGGTCGACTCGAAGCAGATCGTGGACGAGTGGATGGCCGCGCTGACGAGGAATCAGAGTACCAAGCTGTACGGAATGGTCGATCAGAGGGACGGCATCTGGAGGGGAAGAGATGGGCAGGAGTTGGTGGATACCGGCAAGGATCAGGCCAAGGCGAATGGGTCCAATGGGTCGGCAGCGGCGGGGAACGGGTCGCCGCAGACGTCGGTCAACAACGTCAAAGCTTGACAGTGAAGGAGGAGGGGACAGTGATTGTTTATTCTAGATACCATACATAAATACGTTCTTTTTGTTCTCGTGCTACTCGTGTCTGTTCGCATATACTTTTTACGGTCGTTTCTCTCTTCTTCGCACTGCTTTCATAGACGTTTTCAAACACGATCGCTTGAAAGGCTTCACTTTGGGGAGACACACACTGGAGTTGACTGCTGTGGCGTCCATGTGTCGCAGCACGTTTCTGCAACACCTTTTGAGATTGAAATCCAACTGGCAAATCTAAGCTTTTACATCTGGGGCATATCCGGACCCGCATCCTCGCCCATCCCCGCGTCGGGAGCCTGGACACCTGGCGCAGCACCACCGCCCGGCTGCCTACCCCTCTTTGCCGAAACCACATCATCCACCCTGAGCAACAACGACGCCGACTCGATCGCCGTCTTCAACGTCTGGATCTTGACTGCAGCCGACTCGTACAGCCCGTACTCCTTCATCTCCACCACCTTGCCCGACTCTCCATCGACGCCGTACGAGTGTTCTCCGTTGGCATGCTTGGCACGCAGGCTGGTCAAGGTCTTCATCGCGTTACCACCGCAGTTCTGGATCAGCGTTCGTGGGATCACCTCCATCGCATCCGAGACGGCACGGATGGGCCCGACTTCGACACCTTCGAGTTCCTTGGCGAACTCCGACAGACCGTAGGCAATCGCCATCTCGGTGGCTCCTCCTCCGGGGGCCAAGAGCGGGTTGAAGACGACATTGCGCGCAACAGCCATGGCATCGGCCAGGTTTCGATCGATCTCGTTGAGGATATCCTTGGACGGTCCGCGCAGCAGAATCGTACACGCTTTGGGTTCCTTGCACTCTTCCAAAAAGGTGAAATACTCGTCTCCCAACTTCTCGATATGGAACAAGCCACATCGCGTCCCCACATCCGCATCCCTCAGATCGTCCACACGGTTGACGATTGTCGCACCCGTAGCACGAGCAATCCTGTTGTTGTCCGTCTTGCGCACACGTCGAATGCACGTGATGTTGGCCTTGAGCAGGTAATGCTGGGCCAGGTCGGAAACGCCCTTTTCCGTGAAGACGAGATCGGGTTTGAACTCGATGATCTTCTCGCACATGGACTGGATCTGCTGCTCTTCGATTTCGAGGATCTTGTTCCAGTCTTCTTCGCGTGTGATTTCAATGTTGGTCTGCGACTCGCCCTTTTTGTACTCGAGTGGGCAGTCGAGCAGCATGATGCGCGGGTTTTCGATGCGTCTTCGCATCTTGGGGTGGGTGACGTCCTTGTTGAGCATGACGCCGTCGAGAACGCGGCAGTCTTCGATGGTGCCACCGGGGACTTTTTCGACACGGGCGTAGCGCTTGATGTCGACGGTCTTGCTGGGGTCGGCGGAAGAGCCGGCGGTGGGAGAAGAGTCGACCATGGCGACGGTGCGGACGGCTTTGAGGGCGAGCTTGCACATCTGCTCGGACCATCTCGAAACAAACTTGGTACCGATGGAAGTCTTGATGAGCGCCAGCATGTCTTTGTCGTTGGTGACGTCGACGGGCACCGAAATCTCTTCGACGATCTCGAGTGCACGTGCGAGCGCCTTCTTGAACGCCGAGATGATCACGACCGGGTGGATTCCACGTTCGAGCTGAGGCAACGACTGCGCAAGAATCTCTCCAGCCAAAATGATGACACTGGTCGTACCGTCACCGACCTCTTCGTCCTGAGTGCGACTAAGCTCGATCATCGACTTGGCAGCAGGGTGAGCAACTTCGACCTCGCGCAGGATGGCGTTCCCGTCGTTGGTGAGCAAGATACCACCCATGGGATCGAGGATCATCTTGAGCATGGCTTTGGGACCGAGACAGGTACGGATGACGTCGGCGACGGTTTTGGCGGCGGTGATGTTGGAGATCTGAGCTTTGCGACCGGTTTGACGCTCTGGTCCGGTGTTCATGACGAACACGGGTTGTTGGCCGGACATGATGGCGATGCTGTGATGGTTAGTTGGTGTAACCTCGTTGCCTGGTTGAGGTTTTGGGGGTGGTGGAGTGATGGAACCGCAGACGAGAAGAATCGACACAAAACGCTCAGCTTGATCTTGAATGTGACACTTTTTGCGCACGCACTCAACACGGAGCAAGGGCGCTGCTGTGAGTGACAGTGGAACTGCAAAGAAGCTCCTCAACGCGCGCGACCTTGAGAAAGCACAAAGGCTGAAAAGGCTGCGCGTTTGCTCGGTTTTCTTCCAGCTCCTTCTCAGCTTCGAAATCTGATTTTTCATCTGAAGGCTAATCGGGCCGATCCAAATGACCCCCTGTTAGACCCTCATGCTTTCTGGCTAGGGTTGCTCGGCCACCACTTAGGACTTCGGCAGGCAAAGTTGGCCGACGTTGAGCTTGACACGCATGGTTGAGAAAGCCAAACGGCAGAGACAAGCACGCACGCACGCACCACAACCTAGGTTCAGACGCATCGAAAGCCACCTTTTTGGACTTGATTCCATCTAGCCTTTTCCTTTCCCTATATCAAATCCATCCCAACCTTGCTGAGCATGGAAGAGCCACTTGGTACTGGCTCGACTGTCCGATGGACCGATAGCGAGGTTGGAACGAGAAAAGAAAACAAGAAGGTTGCTCAGAGCGAGGCTTGAAGAACCCACACCTTAAACTTAGATTTGTCTGAAACCGAGCGTCTGCTCAATTTTGAGAAAGCTTTTTGGCTAAAAGCGTGGTCGGTGTGGGTTCAGCTGGTCTCCGTGCGCAACTTTTGTCTGGACCAAGCGACTGGAGAAGCTGAGACACAAAATGACGACCCTCGAGTTTTCCGTCAGTGCGCTGCCCACTCTCTGGCTCTCTCTCGCTAAGACGCACGCACGCACCGCACACGCAGTTCCCGCATGGCTCTGTGTCCTTCTTGCATTGTCCCGTAGCACACACTCAACCCACTTTGTGCTCTGCCCATCCACCATCCTCTCTGCGCAACCAGCTTCACTCTTTGTCGTTGTTGCTGCTGCTGCTGTCTTTTCTCACTTCACATCAGCATACCATCCGCGTCTGCATCCGCATCAGCATCAGCATTACTTCTGCGACATCCGAGAATCACTGGTCGCTTTGCCACTAGAAGCATCACATTCGCCATTACCAACACTGACGGTCAGCTTTCGGTCGCAGCCCTCGCCCTTATTGCATCACTCTAAGTCATCGATCAAGTCACTTTCAGCCTAGCAGCTACGTTGCACACTACTCTTGTCAGCCAGCACGCCGTCGCCTGCTCGCTTCCAGCTGAATCTATCACCAAGCCGTCACATTTTCGCACACCCGACTCTCGAGGAGGATGCCCATCTTCGGACTCAAGTCACGCAAGTCCTACTCGTCCGACGCTGCGAGCATCACCAAACGCAGACCCGACTCGATCTCGAGCAAACACCAACTCGAAGCTTCCGACGTCATCGGCGCCACTCCCGAATTTGGCCAACTCTCCGGCGACCGCCGCGGTGCTTCCCACGCCTCGGACTCATCCTCGCTCGTTTCTCGCAATTCGTCCAGCATGAAAAAGTTTTTCGGCAGCACCCGCAGGAAGGGCAGTCAGAGCGTCGATGTCGGAGCCCCCGACAAGCCTGACAACCTTGGCTCTCCGTCTTCGGATTACTTTAACAATGCTGCTTCCAAGCGGGCCAGCCGAACCAGTCTCAACAAATCGGCCGTTGCTACGCCTGCTGCTGCTGCTGCCACGCCATCCTCGCCTCCAGTCATCACTCCGTCGGCTGTTGCTCCGTCGTTGAGCACTCCTGGTGGCGCTGGCACTGGTACCTCGTTTGCTGAAGCTGTCGGACGCGATGTTTCCGGTGGCCTTGCTGCGTCTCCTCCTTTGGCTGGACCGCGCCCCTCGGAGCTGTTTGCAGGCAAGGGTATTCAGTGGAACTCGATCGATCTCACCTCCCGCGACATCCCCAAGCCCACGGACGCTGCCACCACCAACGTCGATATGCAAAAGTTCCTCAAAGAGCGTCGTCAGTGGATCCCTACTTTCAAGGACTCGGATGTCGCTGAAGAAGCAAACGTACAGCTCCCCAAGTCGCTCGACCAATTCTCCTTTGCTACTCCCGCAGAAGTAGCCGCAACTCCGGCTGGTATCAAGAGCTTGAAGGATCTCGAGGATTCGCACAAGCGCAAAGTCACTCTTCTCAATCCTGCTCCGCTAGCTAGCGCCAACAACGGCACCATCTTCGAAGAGGCCGCTGCACCCGGCTCTTCGCTCTCGGCAAGCCAATCTGCATCTGCGGGCGCCGCTGCTTCTGGTTCCAAGACGGCAGCCCAAAAGCTTCCGCCACCACCTGCAGCTCCTTCACGCAACCAGTCGTTCCGAACCTCGACCTTTGTTGCTTCCGGTGATTCGGCGTCAGTTCGTCCATCCAACAGCATTTCCCGCAAGCCTGAGGCTGGTCTCGGTGTCAACGGCAGCGGAGCTCCTGCTTCTGCGGCTTCTTCACGAGACATCCCCCAGCGCAGAAGCTCGGTGCGAAAGGAGCTTTCTGAGGTCGGATCAGCGGCGGCGCCTGAGAAACAGGCGGAGGCGGCCAGCTCTGAGCAGGCTACGAATGGCACTGAGCCAGCTCCTCCTGCCAACGGGCGAGTCGATCAGATCAAAGAGCAAGCTGGTGCACCATCAGCGACCGACTCAGCAACCGCTACAGCCACGGGCAGCGTACGACCTTCCATGGATACGGCTACATTCGCTACACCAAACGGATCCCAATCCGAGCATGGCACTCCCTCTGGTCTGGTGCAGCCAGCACCGCAATCTTCGCATGACTCGGCTGCCACGGTCGCCCCACCCACCAGTCCACCTCGTCCACCCAAGAACGGGCAGCGCACCCCTTCGCGCCAAAACAGCAGAGAGCCCATCGCTAGCGGTCTCTCCAAACCACCCACCGATCAACAACAGTCCAACGGCAACACTCTGGTCGACAAGTTGTCCCAAGCTGCACCCGCACTGCAGAACGTCGTGCCTGGTACGGGGGCTGCTACCACTCGTGATGCCTGATCCTATGTCACTCGTTTTGAAATACCCAGTACGTTACCAGATTTGCAACGTAGTGTGAGTGTCATGTGAGACAAGTATTCGGAACACGGGCGGTTTGGAAGAAATGCGGAGTGGGATTTTTTGAGAAGATTTGAATGAGGACCCTTGTTCATTCGCTAACCATCACTTTTTTCGGACCTTTTGCTACTTCTTGGAACGCTTGTTCGCTTCGACTTCGTGGGCAGGCAGGTATAGATACGTTGCTGACCGGAGGCCTGCTCGCTGTCGGTCAAACGCGCTGCCATCACGTGGTGCTGTTGACGGTCCGACGTCGTACACTACTCCCTTTTGGTCATACACAACTTTCTGTCGGTCACACGCACCTCCGTCGCTTTTCCTTGTGACTCCTGCACGCTGTCAGGCACCAACACTGTGACCTCCATCTTTGGTCTCACTTCAAGCTCGCACTCGATCGCACACACTTCCACAGCTCTCTTCGCCTTCTGCTCGCTACCCAGCCCTGGACAATGGCGGACTTCTACATCCGCTCAGCCAAAGCCCTCGATCGGGTCCTCAACGACGAATGCTCCGTCAAAGCCGCCGCCTCCCCTCACCTTGACTCTGGCCGAGTCCTCGCGATCCTCATCAACACCCTTGCCTACCGGTCTGCGCTTCAGCGAGCCCTGGAAGTGTCGAAAGTATCCAAACTCGAGGAGAAAACTTTCACTCTCACTCCACCACCTTCGAAACCGTCCAAGGCTCCCGCCGCTGCAAAGGACAAGGAGCCACCTCTTGGAAAGCAGAAGGCACCACATACCAAGGCGAAGGGCGACTACCCCAGCACAACCGCATTCCTCCTCGTCCTCAGTCACGATCTGCTCTTTCAATCGCGTGGTATTCAAGCGAGCAAAACATGGCCTCCCAAAGTGACGCTCGAACGCTACCATTCGACGATGCGTGCTGCACTGGTGCAGCTGCAGATCCGTTCCGGCAAGTCGAGGATCGAAGATCTGCGTTCAGGGGCGCTGTATCAGGAGATGACGGCGAGAATACCACGGTGGATACGGATCAACCCGCTGCGGGCTACGCGGGAGGAGGTGTTCACCTGGCTCAGCGAGAACAGATACGTCCGAGTCGAAGGGCCGGAGTTGGAAGGGGTGAAAGAGTTTGCAGAGTCAAAACATGTCGAAGGTCTGCTGGCGTTCCATCCAAAGGCGACGAGTGCGTTGCTGAAGAGTGAGATGTACAGGGAGAGTTGGGTGGTGATGCAGGATCTGGCGAGTTGCTTTCCGGCGTACATCCTGGATCCTCCAGCGGGAGGGATGGTGGTGGATGCGACGAGTGCTCCGGGGAACAAGACGAGCCATTTGTCGGCGGTCATGTTTGCAAAGCGCGGGGAGGAGGGAGGAGGAGGAGGAGAAAGCGGGAGGATCGATGCGTTCGAGCGGGATGCTGTGCGGTTCAAGACGCTGCTCAAGCGGTTGAATGCGGTTGGTGCGGCGGTCGAGTCAGCAGGAGGTGGAAATGTGGTAGCGCAGAAGAAAGACTTTCTCAAGACCAACCCAGACGACTACCCTCAGGTAACGCACATGCTCGTCGACCCGAGTTGTAGCGGTAGCGGCATCGTGAACCGTCTAGACTTTCTCAAGGAAGATGACGACGTCGAAGACGTCGATCCTTCTCCCACCACCGCCACGTCCGATACCAACGACACGGGCAAGCAAAGCAAACTCGCCAAGCGTCTCCACCAACTCTCGGAATTCCAACTGCTCATGATCCGGCACGCATTGAAATTCCCCGCCCTCCGCAAACTCGTCTACTCCACCTGCAGCATCCACGCGGCCGAGAACGAAGCTGTCGTCCTCAAAGCGCTCGACACGACCGAAGCACGCGAGGCAGGATGGAAGCTGGCCCCGAGATCAGACGTCATCCCGACCTGGCCGGTGAGGGGAGACAGAGAGGCGTGTCAGGGCAGAGACGAGGTGGCCGAGAGCGTCATCAGGTGCGTACCCGGTGGCAAGGGGGACGGAGACAAGCCGCACGTGGAGAGCTGCAATGGGTTTTTCGTTGCTTGTTTTGTCAAGGGGGAGGTGAAGGGGGAGACGGTGTGTGAGGGAGCGAAGAGGAAGGCCGAGGTGGTGGACGAGGAAGGTGATGACCAGGAAGAGGAGAAAGAGGAAGAAAGCGAAAAGGAAGACCCCAAACCCGGCTCAAACACAGCAGCCAACCGGAAGAAAAAGCTTCAGAAACGACGAAAGAAGCAACGCCTTGCTCAACAGTCATAGCGCACACACAATACCTTTTCGCTACCTCTTGTCGAGTCAGAATAATATCATTGCAAACTCGTCACTATTCAATCACAGCACATAACACTGGGCTCCTCCGGTGCTCAGTTCGACGAGCTCGAGATGAAGAACCACTTGTCAACGCTAGCATCAATGGGAGCCGGAGCCTGAGGGTTAGCCTTAGGCACGCTAGCCACCGCAGCGTCCTGCGCACCCACGAAGCCCTTGCTACCCTGAACCGACGAGTTGGTCAGGCTGATCTCGCCCGCATCGGCCTGGCCGCTGATGAGCCTCTTCCAGGCCTCGTTGCACTCGTGGACGATCTCGGTTGCGTACTTGCGGTTCTTGGCTTCACCGCTGAAGGCGAACTGGTTCTCGGGCTTTCCATCGGGGATCTTGTAGATGCGGAACCACTCGTTGGTAGCGCGGATCAGACCAGGCAGGTGGCGCTCGACGTCTTCGATGTCGTTCAACTTGCTAGCCAGGGGGTCGTTGATGTCGATGACGATGACCTTCCAGTCGGTCTCGCCCTCGTCGAGCAGAGCCATGACACCGAGGACCTTGACCTGCTTGATCTGACCGGTGTAACCGACCTGTTCGCCGATCTCGCAGACGTCGAGCGGGTCGTTGTCGCCCTTAGCCTTGGTGTCGGGGTGGGTGTGGTGCGGGTCTTCCCAAGTCTGCGGGAAAGCACCGTAGTTCCAGATGTAGCCCTTGTGGGGGAAGCAGTTGCGGACGAATCGCAACTTGCCCTTCTTCGTGTCCTGCTTGAAAGCGTTGAAGTTCTCTTCCTTGCTGATCTCAACTTTGGCGTTGGTCCAGCGAGGGATCTCTACAATCATGTTGAGGATCGTCTTGCTCTCGTCAGCGAAGAGGGGAACATCGTGGAAGGGCGAGGCGGGCAAGCCGGTCTTGGTGTTCTCGAGGTAAACACGGTAGTCGAGCGTGTTGGGAGCACCGACGGCGCGGGTCTTGTAGTCTTGAGCAGAAGCCATGGTGGTCAAGGAAGCGGCGATACCGTTGGACAGTTGACGTGCGGTCTGGGAGAGTCTACGGATCGATGATGTTGCACTTGCGCGAACGGGTGACGGCATATACCTGTTGCAGGAGGAGTAGCAAGTGAGGTAGATGATGGGGTGGTGTGGAAAGGAAAGGGATGTTGGGTGCGTGTTCCTTTGGTGTTCTTCTGATTTCTCCCAATATCCAATCGATGGTCGAGTTGGATCTTTTGGCGGTCAAAGCTCCCGCAAACCGGCATCTTGCTGCTGAACTTCCAAGCAGGGAGCAGCACATTTCACAACGCCGCATTGCCCCGTGCTCTTCTTCTGGCTTGGCTTCGCCTCTTCTTCCAGCTTCTCTCAAAAAGAGTCATTTCAAAATGGGACGTAGAGCCAAGACATTTGTATTCAATTTTCGCCACGTTCAAAGAACTCAATTTGATCTGGCACAATTTCGAATCACGCCACAAAATCGGGGAGTTTTACGGTCCCGATCGAATTTATAGCTACTTTGTTAAGACCTGCAAGTTACACTTTGCGAAAAAATCCCACGAGGCCGCGTCAACGCCATCGTGCATCTTCTTTGATTTGCTTTGCCGCACCGACCTCGGCCCGCATGTGGTGGTGATGTGGAGCATTGCCGGTCGAAAAGACCAACACCGATTGAAAGTTGTACGACCCTCGAACCTAACTGTCTCTGTTGTCGTTCGACATCCCATCACCCCTCCATATACACCGACTCGACTTTGGACTGCACCGCACACAGCCTTCGAAGCATAGACGTCCGAAGTCTCGCAGTCATGATCCGCATTCGTCATCCACAAGGAACATCATCGTTCAAAATTGAAGAAAGCACCACCTTATCACAACTTCAAAGTTATATCGCAGAGCAGAGTTCAATAGCTCCAACAGATCAAGAGCTCAAGATCGGGTATCCACCGAAAAGTCTACATATCACATCTGTCGATGGTGCGACATTGTTGAGTTCGAGCAGTGTTGGGATCAAGAAGGGCGAGCAGGTGATTGTTGCACGGAAAGCAGGTAGTGCTGCTGCATCTGCACCGCCTGCTGCTACTTCATCGTCATACGGCACAACGAGCTCGTTCGGAGCTATGGGCGGGCCAAAGCCGAACGTCTCAACGGCTACCGGTCCGCGTGATTCGTACGGTCTTGGTGCACGAACGCTTCAAGACGGTCTTACAGCACGCAGCACTACTTCGTCTACACCTTCTGCTTCCGACAAAGTAACAGACGGAAGCGTCTCCGTCTCGCTGCCTTCTTCTCCCTCGTCACGGCTCACGCTCAAAGTCGTACCAGACGACAACTCATGCCTTTTCAACTCTGTCGGCTACCTCTTCTCGCAACGTCTCGGTACCGACGTCTGCCAAGACCTGCGACAAGCCGTAGCCTCGATCATCCGCTCCGATCCCGCTTCTTACCCCGACATTGTCCTCGGTCAACCTCGTGATGCGTACATCTCCAAGATCCTCACACCGACCACCTGGGGCGGCGCAATCGAGCTCTCCATCCTCTCGCACCACTTCGGCGTCGAAATCGACTCTCTCGACGTCGCTACCGGAACAGTGCATCGGTTCGGTGAAGACAAGGCGTACGAGAACCGTGCACTTGTCGTGTACTCTGGGATTCACTATGACGCTCTGACGCTCAAAGAGGGAGGGAGCGAGACCACAGTCTTCCCAAATTTGGCAGCGATAGGGTTGGGCGAGGACGAGGATGAAGTGTTGAGCGCGGCGAAAGAGCTTTGTAGGGAGTTGAAGAGGAGAAAGTACTACACGGACACGGCTAGTTTCAGTCTGAAGTGTAAACAGTGTGGGACAAAGTTGACGGGTGAGAAGGAGGCGGTGAAGCATGCCAAGGAGACGGGGCATGGCGATTTTGGTGAGGTTTGAGAATTTGTAGGACTGGAACGAATTCGAAGCGCAAGTAGACATGGGTGGAGGAGAGGTTGCGATTGGTTGAGGCCTGGGAGATCAAGGATACACACTTTGTGTGATGAGGATGCCGACGAACTCGCTGCTTCTTCACACTCTCTTCAAGCGGCAGAGGCGACCGACTACGGAAGGATGTGCAGACACCAGAACAAATCGTACCAATTCATTGCTCTGTCCCTCCTGTTTTCGACTCTCCATAGAAAAATTCTTCAAGCCATTCTTTGCCGGATCGGCTCGAGTACTTCCGTGTTCAACCAGCAGTAAGCCCTGCCAAGCGTTGTACCTGAGCGAACGCAAAACCGGGTTGCGTGTTCCTTCGTCTGTCGGAAATATCTGTGCTCACCCTCAATTTGATTGGCGCAAATCAACCTCGAGCACTTCATGCAAAGAACTTCCATCCAACTCATAATTGTCCCTCAAGTGGCGTGTTGTCTGGACGTGTCTCTAATGACGGTATCAAACTACAACAACGAAACTCTCCCTTTGTTCTTGTCACCACTTTGTTTCTTGTGCCGATCATTGTCACCGGGTAATTTGCCTCAGAACAAAGGGGTCTGCATGAAATCCACGGAACAAAACCACGCGTCTCGGCACGACTTTTTGTCCAAGCGTGTACCGGAAGTGGGCTGTTGGTTGCCACATTTGCCACATGGAACAGAAGATGCCCTTTGTTCTTGCCAAGCCCACTTGACGACAGATTGAACGTCTAGACGAGAGTTGATCGTGACACTGATGTTGCGTGAAGCAACGGAAGGGGGCGCAGGGTGGTACGACAAAGGGGTTTTGCGCATGACATTTCCGTTGGCGCCTCTCTTTCGACGGTTAAAGTTGTACTTCCGCGTGCTTTGGCGCCAGAGCGGAAGTTGAAACGAATGCGGCTATGCGTGGGTGGGCGTCACGCCGGACGTGTGGTGGGGATCGTTACACGTCGTATTTGTCGTTTGTATCTTCCCTTTGTTTCCATCCTCCGGGTTACCCTATCATCTTTTACTTTTTTTCCTCCGTGTTTGCTGCGCAGTCACGACTCCTATAAGATGTTCAACCTAAACCTCCCCTTTCGTCTCGTACTCTTTTGTCCTCGTCCATTCATATCATCACCATGCCGAACCTATCCCTACTTGTACCCATCGCCTGCCTCTTCTGCAGCCTCGTCACCTGCATCAACAGGTGCACTGCTGTCCCCGTTCCTCCTTGCCCCGGAAACGACTGCGTCATCCTCACCGATCCACTGGTGAACCCGCTGCAGGTCAGCCTTCCACTCGGTCCTGTTCTCGGAACATCAGTTGACTACTCAGCTCAACGCTTCACACTTCCATATGCAGTTCCGCCGGTCGGAGAGCTGCGTTTTGCTTCGCCTCAACCCCTCACCTCTTTCTACTCTTCGCTTTACAATGCTACTCAGCTGCCCAAGGCATGCACGCAACAGCCAGATGGTCGCTACGGGATCTCGGAGGAGAATGTCAGCGAAGACTGTCTGTATTTGAATGTTTACCGCCCCTCGGCAGTCTCTGCGATGATGCCGGTGATCGTATGGGTGCATGGAGGAAGCTTTATCTCCGGCTCTTCAACTGCTCCTGGATTGGATGGTGCGTGGTTGGCTAGTCAGAACAATGTGATTGTGGTGACGGTGCAGTACCGCTTAGGTATGTTTGGATTCTTCTCGCCAAGCGGGTTGACAGATGAGTCTTCGACTTCGTCTGGTCAAGTTCAAGGCAATCAAGGTTAACGCGACGTCATTCAGGCGCTTCAGTTCCTTCGCGACAACATTGCTTCTTTCGGAGGCGATCCCAACAGCATCACACTGGCAGGACAGAGCAGTGGAGCGCACATGATCCGTGCTTTGCTCAATGCTCCTTCAGCGACATCGCTTTTCCGAAGGGCGATCCTTCATTCCGACCCCGCCAACTTTGGTACTCAAAAGCTAAAAACGAGTCGCGCTGTAAGCGACTTTGCACTCTCGCAAACGAAGTGTTCCGACCTCGCGTGTTTGCGATCCATGACAGCTGCAGATATTCTCAGTGCTAGTTCGACAGCGGCTCAGACAGCGCAAGGCATCGACCCGTCAGTAGCAATCAGCGAAGTCTGGCGACCTTTCCTCGGCGAACTCACCGGCTCAGCTTTCGAAGACAACCCCACCGGCGGCAAACCGATCATTTTTACCAACGTCGAAAACGAAGGAGGTTCAACCGTCGGCGCTATGCTCTCACCTACACCAGTAGACGCTCAAGCCGCACAGCTCACGGTCTACCCTGTCACCTTGACACGTGAACAGCTGCTTCAGCAAGTGTTTAACGACGGTCGAGGCACCACCCTCTCCTCGGCCTCACAGTACGGGATGAACACCAACACGTCAGCCTACCCTCCTTCTTCCGAAGTCCAAGCTTACTCAAAAGCAAACGACGGCCTTCGACAAAACCTCGAAGCAGTCCTCACCCAAGGCATGTTCACCTGTCCGACGTGGTTCAACGCTCAACGCTACGCCACTCAAGCCTCGTCGTATGTTGCTATCTTCGAGAAAGGTATCCGCTACCCTTCAAACGCGAACAACGACTACTGCACAGGCGACAGGGTGTGTCACGAAGACGATATCATGCTAGTATTCAGCGCGTCCAGCAAGACCGACGACGTCACGACTCGTATTTTGATCAGAGAGGTGCAGGCGAGATGGGTTGCATTTGCGAGGAGTGGCGATCCAAATACGGCGAAATATGGCGGGTGGAACGGCGTCGGTCCAGGACAGCAGAGTGCGCGCGTGCTGAGGTTGGGCGTGTACGGGGGGAGATCGCCGGCGTCCTCGTCGTTGGATACGATTTCGCTGCAGTCGGCTCAGTATGCTGGGTGCGGTCAGGTCTTTGGAAGCCAGGTTCAGTTCGATTGGCAGCTGTACGGTTGAGCTGTACACTGCTGGTCCTTTTTCCATATTGTTTCCTTTGTACGTCTCCTTCATATGTTTCTAGGTTCCGCTAATCGTCATCTTATCACTGTCGTTACTTCGTTCTGTTCGTTCCAAATGTATGTGTCTTGTTTCTGGCGATCTATACGCTTGCGAAAGAATGGTGGATGCTAGCTAGACCCGCCTTAAGGATCCAATGGCGAGCAGCAGCTTGATTTGCAAGGCTGAGGTGGACTCATCTCAATGAGTTGGAGATTGTGTCAAGTGCGTGCGTTCGTGTGGTATGGGGGGCACGTTCAGCCGTGCTGGCAGAGCGCACACGAGGAGTCATGACGGCAAAGACAAGAACAACAAGGGTGCCCGCTGAGACCGACGAGTGGCTCCGTTGGACCAGACAGAGATGTGTTTGGACTCAAAATTCAGCGCTTTGACGCGGCCTTGCGCCAGTGGATCTTGTATGCCTTTCTCCTGTGTCCAAGTTTCGCTTCAATTGGTCATCCCCGCTTTTGTTGGTGTCTTCGCACGACCCTCACCTCACGTATTGCTGTCGAAGATACAAAAACAATGTCACACTGCTGCGCCAAACAGTCTAGGCAGGTGCATGACAGCACCATTGGTGTCGAGAGCTCTGCAGACGTTATCAGAGAAGGCCTCGCCTTCACCAGCAGCCGAGGTCGTCCGCCTGATGTCGCTCAGACCAACAGTGGGAGCATAAACCTTTTTGCGCAAGGCTCTTGTTGCTGTTGAAGTGGCATAGTGTGAAGACACTTGTTAAACACGTCAAACAGAACGTTGTTGTCGATGTGCTTGGGTTTGCCCGTCATTGTCTTGTCCATGTGTCTTGACTCATGGCAAGACGGGCATAGCTGAGGTCTGCCTGCAAGAAGCCATTTGATGATACCCCCATCCCCTTTGCTTGAGATTTGGGCACAATCAAACGGGTGCTTTTCCTGGACAATCGTCGACCAGGTGACAGTAGTGTTGCTGCTGGTGAGCAACAGCAGTCCAAAAAGCAATTGCTTCATGCTCACACGCACCCCACTGTTCAGACAAGCAAAGGTCTTGATGATTTCCTGCGTGAACAAAGCAGGAATGCATTGATCCGGGTTCTGTTGCTGGTTTGTCACAGCAGATGAAGCGACTTGAGAGCCCTCAGTGCAGCACCTATGGCGTCGTCCATGTCCTTGGCGTAGATCTGCACCCCATTAGCAGCACTGTCGATGACACGCTGTGCCTCAATAAAGTTAGCATGCATGCCATCGTACGTATCCCAGAGGGAATAGTAAACAGCCTGAGAAGAGAGACCCTGCTGATCAAATTTGGCGCAGAACTCTGCCACCAGATCTGAATCTCCTTTGAGAGCGCCAAGGATGGCCAGCTCCCGGCGTATTTTGTCAAACTTGCCCAAAAGCTCCAATACAGAACCATCCTCCAAAGAAAGCCTAGCAACTCGCTGGCGCAAAGTCGCAACACGAAGGTTGTGAGCAAAAGAAGAAGACGACATCTTGAAGGGGATGTAACAATCCTGTGCGATCAACAAAAGGAAGCGAGTGTGAGCAGATGATCACCTCCCCTCTCACCCTCAAAATGACTCCATGCTGGCCTTCCGAATGCACTTCTCACAGCTTGCAGGCAGCTCCACTCTGCTCCAGCACCTAGCACTGCGCTTACAAAAAGAAAGCACACTCGCCGCTCTTCCAACCTCTTCCCCCACCATCGCTTGCAACACCACCACTTGCCAGCAAAACCACAAACTCCTCTGCCTTACAATCCACTTCTACTCTCTCTCCATCAGCACCATCGCCTCACCAGCACCATGCCAAAGATCTACAACACCAACGAGCAGCGCTCTGCCCAGCACAACAACCCTCTTTGCCTTCCCCCCTCCTCCCAGCGTACCCTGCACGCTCAGCCTCAAGCTGAGGACCGTACCGCCAGCCAGCCTTGACCTCAAGATCAAGCTCACGCAGGCAACCAGCCCCAAGCTCGTGGACATTCTGTCATGCAGCCTCAAGCCGGTCACGCCCGCATCCTTTGCTTGCATGCCTTTGCAGCCACTCAGCCCCAGGCACAAGGCCACAACACCACCAAGCCTCAAGCCCCAAGCTACGCTCAAGTCCTGGCCAATGCCACCACTGGCTACCCCTCCTTTGGCAATGCTGGCTTCCTGCCTCCCTATGGCCAAGGCGGTGTCCTCCCCCACAGCCAGTCTCAGTCTCAGAGTGACAAAAGCCAGGGCTCTACCCAGCCTACCTCTGCTGCCCCATCGCAGGGTCATACACCCAAGCAGGTGGTAGGACAGCCCATCGTCAAGACCCAGCCAGCTGCTGAGCCCGCCATCAAGCCAACTGCAGAGCTGCTTGCCAAACAGTCTGCTGAAGAGTCTGGCAGCAAATCCGCCAACAGCAGGATCATGTCGGAGGACGAAGCCACGGAGGACGAGTACATGCCAGGCCCTGACGAAGGACAGAGCAGCAAGGACGACGAGCTTGCCTCCAGCACTGGCGCCAACCGTGGCAACAGTCAAGAGCCGGTGGCTAGGACGCCCCCATTCCATGTCCGGACCGCAGCCCAACAAACGATACACGCAGCCGTTGTCTGTTACTTCCACTGCACTGAATCCAGCGCCTTTGCCAGGATCTATGCCGACAGGCACCTGACCTTCCCAGTGGACAACAATGTCTCTCGCGCTCTGTTCCCCAAGGTGGTCAAGATCATCCGCGACCAGGCGGTCGGATATGGCCGCATCTATCCTTTCCCTGCCCCCAACACCCAGGCCAACTTCCCTTCCAGCATGGGTGGCCTCACCGGCCAGTGGATCAACATCAACCTGGAACGCATCCGCTATGCAGGAAGACAGTATGCCGCACTGGATGATCTGGCCAGAGAGATGGGTGGATATGCTGGTCTGAGCCAAGATCCCACAGCTCACCACCTGATCCAGAAGACGAGCTTCATGGGCACAACTTGAGGAGGAGGACGAGGCCCCTATGGACCGACGCACACAGAAACGCAGACCATCCAAATCTGCTGTGACTTGGCCTTTCTTGCCCTCAACATGGTGTGCCACACTCCTCTAACGGTTCCTGAGGATGAGGTCTGGATCTATAGGGAGACGCACTTCTTGACTTGGATCTTTGCTTCTGCCATCGTGGCAGGACAGCACACGGGTGTGGCTACAAGTGCATCTCGTCTCCAACAGCTGGTCAAAGATCAGGGTCAAGCCCAACTGACGGACATGGTGGCTCTGGAAATCTAGAGAGCATTCTGTGGAAGGGCCAATGCAATCGCTTCGAGACAAGGAGAAGAACAAAGCAATCACACACGTACACAATCACTCGTTGTACAAAAGTTTCTGATACCCGTAGCTAGACATTTCCGATCGATCGAGAGAGCTTGTGTTTGAGCGACCTCTCTGCACTTCGACGTTGCGTGGACGCACACCGCTTCAGTCTCGCTGGCTCCTTACAAGGCAGCGACGAGCAAGCTCACCGCCGAACCCTGCGTGCCTACATTAGCCTGACCGACTGGTCCCGTCCACTGAACACCGTAGAAATCAGTTGCGTTCCTAGCATGGCTGTAAGCGTACGCCGCCTGATACTGAATGTACTTGCCGTAAGGGCTACCTGGAAGAACCTCGTCGAGCTTTGCGAGATTCCTCATAAAGATACCCTTGAATGCGTCTTCGTCGGTATTGCAGGTCGCTGTGGGCTCGCACTTGTCGACCAGAACGCCCTGCGGGTTGAACGACGGCGAGGCGATCACTGCGTCTGCGATCTTCTTGGCGAGGGTGAGATACTTTTTGTCATGTCCGTCTGCTTTGTAGAGCTCTGAAAGACCGCCTAGGATTACTCCGACATTATACGACCAGATATCACCGGCGTTGTTGACGCAGGAATCGGTGAGACCGTCGTTGATGAGGTAGTCTTTGTTGATCATTCCGCTGTTGACGAACCATGTGTACTGGGACTTTGCGATGTTCAACCATTTCGTCGCCGCTTTCTTGTCTGAAAGCCGATTGGCCAGTCCAGCAGTGAGCGAGAGGTAGAGCTCGTTACTGATCGCGTTCTTGTACGAGCGAGAAGGGATATCCCAAATGATTCCTCCTCCGCATGTGTCGCTCTCGAAGCTCTGCAGGTACTCTGCGTCGAGTACGGCGTAGTTGAGGTATTTTGAATCTCTTGTGATGTCGAACATCTTGAGCATTGCTAGAGCGTACCAGCCAGTGTCGTCGGTGGAATCGGCACGGAAGATTCCACCGCCAGAAGGCCACCATGGAAGCGGCTTCTTCTGTTGTTCGATCGTGTTCAAGATGGCAGGCATGTATTGCATCGAGTGCGTCTTGTACGTATACTCGAGAACTCCGGTGAGAGCGTTACCAGTGAGCCACCAGGATGCGGCGGTGTCGAAGCGTCCATCGGTGGTGTTGTAGTAGGCGAAGAGCGAGTGGAGCGCTGCTTCGGCTTGAGGTCGACCGACTTTGAATGGTGGAGAGGGGAGAGGCTTGGCTAAGGTACTGCTCGACGAGCTGAGCCAACCAAGCAGAGCGAGCGGGTAGAGAGCGGACCACAACATTGTCGGTTTGTGTGAGTTGATGAGGAGCTACGAACGGGGAGCGAGTCTCGACGGCCAAAGATGGCGGTATAAGTACCTTTCGACGTTGTTGCTTATCGAGCGTCGAGCAAGTCAAAGCATATTCTGCAGGCGAGCACGCATGCGAGTGTTCTCAACTAGACCCTTTGCGAAGCATCTGCTGCCACCTCTCGTTGCAGATCACGGGTCCAACTTGTTAGTGTGAGAGTACCTCGGCAAAGCGTGCTCCGACTTTGAAGTGCACCGCTCCGATCTCGGTCTTGCTTGATATCAGCACTCGCTATACTGAAACACTCGCCACCTGTGTCTGTGACTTTCATCTTGTTATCCCAACATCACGCATGCCCGTGCTTTGTTTGGATGCGGGGTACATCATGGACCCTCGGGCACGCCGGTCCACCTTTTCATGCATTGGTCTTATCTCAATCAATCCAACGGTCCGAGTGTCGGCATCTTTGCGAATCAACTTCCATTGACAGCGAGTGACATTGGGCAAGAGCGAGTGCGATTGCTTGCAGCCTAGACTGAGGGGCGTTCTGCGCGCTCGGGCTTACTGATTGCAGACAGGGAGCAGCGGAGAACAACACGAAGAGGTGTTGGCTTTCCAAAACCGCTAGACCGTCGGCCCGACGCTGGCCGAGGTAGCCGCGCTTCGCTGCCTCATCCCACTCGCCGTCGGTCGACGACTGATACAATTACGTTCACCCTCACATGACTGTTTTCGCCCGACATATGACTCTGAGACAGCAGCAGCATCTTCGCGATAGGCGAGCTTTCAGGATCTACAATCGACAACGTCAGGCTTTGGTTTTTGCTGGGTGCCCAGTGGAGAGATGATATTTTTGCTTTGAGATGCTGGGCGATCTCACCAGGAGGAACCCATCAAGATCCGAATCGAAGACAGGCACTGGAGCGGTATCTTTTTTTTTTTTGAATTTCGACAGCGCCACGTGCAGTGGCGGAAATTCATGCTTTGCTCGACAGCTTCAGCGCCACACTCGAACGTCGCACACATCATATGAGTTGAGGGGAAAACCATTGCAAGAGAAAAGCCTTGGAGTTACAAGCGGATGAGAACCGAGCGATACATGTGTGTGTGTGAGACAGAATGAGATGGGAGTCCATGTTTTCCTAAGCGAAAAGCAAGGAGGACAAAGGGGTAGGACGAGAGGGTATCACGCAACGAGAAAAAAGCAAGAGTGTTTTTTTAAACAGTCGAGGTGACGACGTTGCCCTCCTCCTTGTAGGAGTTCTTCTCGTCGAGGTCTCCCGAAGCGTTGTCGCCGTGGGGAAGACCCTTGGACTCCTCGATACCGGCAAGACGAAGAAGACCAACATCGCGCTGAGCCTGGAGCATGAGACCAGCCTCCCACTGCGAACGACCCGAGTTGTCACCGAACACGGCGTCGAGCTCATCGAGCGACTTGAGCTTGGTCTCGGGGACGAAGACGTAGACGTAAGCGATAGCGAGGAAGCACATCACGCCCAGGAAGATGAAGACGCCGTAGGGAGCTGCCGAAATAAAGTCTGGGGTCGACATACCGACGGCGAAGTTGTTGAGCCAGTTGGAAGCAGCACCGATCGAGACACCTTTGGCACGGAGAC